>PVKP010034990.1:0-23713 GCA_004027715.1 Plecturocebus donacophilus | reverse complement strand
AGAATACTGCCAAACCATTTGCAACAGCACATCAAAAAGCTTATCCATTACGATCAAATAGGCTTCATTCCAGTGCTGCAAACCTGGTTCAACATATGCAAGTCTATAAACATAGTCCACCACATAAACAGAACCAAAGACAAAAGCCACATGATTATCTCAATAGATGCAGAGAAGGCCTTTGACAAAATTCAACCACCCTTTATGCTAAAAACTCTGAATAAACTAGGTATCAAGGGAATATATCTCAAAATAATAAAAGCTATTTATGACAAACCTACAGCCAATATCATACTGAATGGCCAAAAAGTGGAAGCATTCCCTTGGAAATCTGGCACTAGACAAGGATGCTCTCTGTCATCACTCCTATTCAATATAGTATTGGAAGTTCTAGCCAGAGCAATCAGGCAAGAAGTAAAAATAAAGGGTATTCAATTAGGAAAAGAGGAAGTCAAATTGTCTCTATTTGCAGATGACATGATTGTATATTTAGAAGACCCTATCATCTCAGGCCAAAATCTCCTTAAACTGATACTCAACTTGAGCAAAGTCTCAGGATACAAAATCAATATGCAGAAATCACAAGCATTTCTATACACCAATAACAGACTAACAGATAACCAAATCATGGGCAAACTCCCATTCACAATTGCTGCAAAGAGAATAAAATACCTAGGCATACAACTAACAAAGGATGTAAAGGACACCTCTTCAAGGAGAACTACAAACCACTGCTCATGGAAATAAGAGAGGACACAAACAAATGGAGAAACATTCCATGCTCTCATGGTAAGGAAGAATTGATATCATGAAAATGGCCATACTTCACAAAGTAATTTATAGATTCAGCACTATCCCCATCAAGCTACCTTTTTTACAAAACTGGAAAAAACTCCCTTAAACTTCATGTGTAATGAAAAGAGAGCCTGCATAGACAAGACAATCCTAAGTAAAAAGAACAAAGCTGGAGGCATCACGCTATCTGATTTCAAACTATACTATAAAGCTACAGTAATCAAAACAGCATGGTACTGGTACCAAAACAGTTTCTACTAAAAATACAGAAAAAAATTAGCTGGGTGTGGTGGCGCATGCCTGTAGTCCCAGCTACTTGGGAGGCTGAGGCAGGAGAATTGCTTGAACCTGGGAGGCGGTGGTTGCAGTGAGCCAAGGTCACGCCACTGCACTCCAGCCTGGTGCCTGGTGACAGAGTGAGATTCTGTCTCAAAAAAATAAACCCATCCAAACGTGGGTGAAGGACATGAACAGACATTTTTCAAAAGAAGACATATATGAGGCCAGTAAACATGAAAAAATGCTCATCATCACTGATTATTAGAAAAATCCAAATCAAAACCACACTGAGATACCACCTCATGCCAGTTAGAATGGCAATCATTAAAAAATTTGGAGACTGCAGATGCTGGAGAGGATGTGGAGAAATAGGAACAATTTTACACTGTTGGTGGGAGTGTAAGCTAGTTCTACCATTGTGGAAGACAGTGTGATGCTTCCTCAAGGACCTAGAAATAGAAATTCCATTTGACAGCAATCCCATTACTGGGTATATACCCAAAGGATTATATATCATTCTATTATAAAGACACATGCACACGTATGTTCATTGTGGCACTGTTTATAATAGCAAAGACCTGGAACCAACCCAAATGCCCATCGATGATAGACTGGACAAGGAAAATGTGGAACATACACACCATGGAATACTATGCAGCCATAAAAAATGATGAGTTCGTGTCCTTTGTAGGGACATGGATGAATCTGGAAACCGTCATTCTCAGCAAACTGACATAAGAACAGAAAATCAAGTACTGCATGTTCTCACTCAAAGGTGGGTGTTGAACAATGAGATCACGTGGATTCAGAGGAGTATCACACACTGGGGTCTGTTGGTGGTTGCCAAGGGAGGGACAGCAGGGGTTGGTGAGGAGATCAGGGAGGAATAAGATGGGGAGAAATGCCAGATGTAGGTGATGGGGGGATGGAGGCAGCAAACCACATTGCCATGTGTATACCTATGAAATAATCCTGCACGATCTGCACATGTACCCCAGAACCTAAAGTACAATTAAAAAAAAAAAAGGTAATAATAGTAAAAGTGATGTTATGTGTATTTCACCACAGTTGAAAATTCTTTAAAAAGACACAGAGAATAGTATCCTTAGAAAAAAATAATTACAGAAACAATGCCAAGACAATTCCGTGGTGTGTTGCTCTCAGAGGACATACATGGAGAAGCAAAGCTACTCCTTCACTAAAGAAGAGTGATGGTTATTTTCTGTGCAATTTCTAGCATAGTAAATTGCAGTAATCAGCATTACTTCTTACTTGAGAGTGGGTAAAAATCACACAGTTACCTTTAGTTTCCTGATGAATAACTATTAACGTTGTGTTAGTCCATCGTCCTCTGCTTTCCATTTTAAGTAAATAGCGTCAGAGAATAAGGACATGGAGAGAAGGTTCATGTGTGATAAAAGCAACCATCTACCTCTACCTGCTCCTGCAATTTCGTAGCCTCAACACAAGATTAGTAGGCCCAAGAAGACCTTTAAGAGCAAGTGTAGACTTCTAAGGATCTTGCCGTAGTGGGTAAGGTGCTAACTACCAAGGTTTAATGGGATTTATCTAATCTGAGAAAAGCCTTCTAAGTTTCCAAAGTTTCTCTTTCATTTCTGATCATATAGTGTAAGAGACAATAAAAACTTATATATAACCTTACCACTACCACTTCCCAGCTTCCATTCCATCACATCATTTTTCAGTGCCTGTTGTCCTCTCTGACACCTGGGGCCAGTATTACAACAGCCTTCTTGCAGCCACCCTGAAGAGTAATGAATAGAAATGAGTTATAAATATAAAATGCTGTATAAATCTTTTAGCACCAGAGACTTGAAATGTTTTAAATACACAAAGGACAGACTAATAAGACTATCAATCCTGTCTCCAATGTATAGACATTTAGAAAGTGGGATCCCATCCATCTCTGACTCTTAGAGCCTCAGTTAAAAAAAAAAATCTATGATTTCCATCAATGTAGAGAAACGTGCCCTTTTGCCTTCCTTTGTAGGGCTAATTTAATGAATTTTCCTGTATATGTGAAGGTCATGTGAGGTTATATTTTATCTTCAATGTAGCTATCTAGACTCATTATGAACAGTTTACTAAATTCAGAGAGTATTCAATTCTACATTCCTTTGCTAGCGTTTGTCTACATTGGGGGCATCAAATTGAGTGAACATTAATGATGAGATTGTTTGCATACTATATGGCTAATATACTGAAAAAAGAACAATTCAAATTTAAAAGAATCAAGGTTGGCAGTTTAAAACCTTGATGGGGTGCTGTTTTCAACTGTTGTTTCATTTTGTTTTGTTTTTTAAGAGTTGAGGTCTTGCTCTGTTGCTCTGGCTGGAGTGCAGTAGTGCAATCATAGCTCACTGCAGCTTTGAATTCTTCGGCACAAGCTATCCTTCCACCTCAGCCTCCCAAGGAGCTGGGACTACAGACTACGACTGGCTAATGTTTTTATTCTTTGTAGAGACTGGGTCTTGCTATGTTGCCCAGGTGGTCTTGAACTACTGGCCTCAAGTGATCCTTCCACCTCAGCCTCCCAGAGCTCTGGGATTACAGGCATGAGCCACTGCACTCAGTTGTATTGAGTTTTAATATTGAATAACTTGGTCTTCATTGAAGACTCAATATTTTAAGTTACATTTCACTGGGGGTTCTGAAAATAGGATAAGTTTGACTATCACTTTGTTGTTGAAGCAGTAACTCTCAGCTGTGCCCAATTCCATTTATGTGATTTATTTGAAAACAATCTATTCACTTTTACCCACCAAAATATGACTTGTAAATAAGAAATCCATGTTAAAGAGAAATGTGTGCTGAGGTGAACAAATTAACATACTTTGCACAGAACCTTCTGCCATAGAGTTATAAGAAAGAAAACCATTTACTCAGAAGTCCTGAAACCAAAACTACCTTCATAGTCTATTGAAAGAAAGATGTGTTGGTCCAATCAGCTGGATTGACCATGCTGATGCAGTGCTTTGGTAATTTGTCTTCAATGTCCAGCACTATTTTTTGAGGAAATAATGGAAAGGAGATGCATGTCCTTGCAAGCCTAGTCCCTGTAGCAACATTGGTCCCACTCCAAATATCTTCCTCTCCACCTGCCATTCTTATGCTGGTCTGGATTCCTAGAGGAAATGTTTCAACAGTTTAGGAACATAGGATAGCATTAAAGACATTTTTGTCTTCATTTTCCTGTATAAGCCCGAGAAACAATGTTCCTACAACCTTCTTAGGTGTGAAAGAAATAATAAAGTAGACCAGACTTCTTTATTTTTTTAACTGTAGATCAAAATTGAGCTAATAAAACTCTTCCCAGAAGGAGTAAATATTCCTGACTTCCACTTTCCTTTTCTTTCTCAAAGTCTCCTTTTCCCCCTGGGACTAGCTTACTCAACATGAGTTATGTGCAAAGGTACATAATATAGTCAGAACATTTGCTGCATATAAGGAAAAGACTTTAGAGAAGCCATCATTTTACAGATTAGCAAACTTATCCTCAGTTATCAAGTAATTTCTTGAAGGCCAGGTTGAGCCATCTTCTCAAATGAATCAAATCCATTTGTGCATGTATATTCATAAGCACATCCAATAAAGGCCACATAAAAGTTAAATCCTTAGTTTCTTCATCAGTAAAACAGCTAGATACTCCTTTGTTGAACATTATCAGAGGCCATTTTGGGTGAAATATATCTTGTATTCTTCCCCCATCTCAGCATTACCACCCAGGTAGATGAAACTACCCAATCCTCAGCGATTTTTCTTCATCAGTGACTATTCTTCAAAACAGCACGTCCTCTTGTTATAATTATAGCCAAAGATCTTATGGAAATACCATCTACTTCTGTACAGAGATGCACTAGATCAGGGAACAATAGCGGATACACTCTGACCTCCAGATCTGAAAGAAGAATTTCAGTGATAACTATAAAAATACTTTCAGTTATTAATATTTAAGAAAATACCCCATTCATATTTATGGATCATTGCTGCCATTTATAGTTACAGTGTTTTTCTGTCTAGTGATTTTTAACTGGAAAGAGGTCAATGGAAATGCATTAGACAAACACATTCATAAGAAACCTTACTTCTGAGCCCTTACTTCTAAAGACTACTGGGTAGTCTTGAAGACAAAAGTTTCTTTTATAAAAGGCAAAAAATCAACTTCGAAGCTCAAGCTTCAGATCATCAAGGGTTATTTCCTTCTCTTCTAACCTGATTAAAATTTTGGAGTCCCAGCAAAAGGCTTATTGTATCCCATTTGGCAAGAACTAGTCTCCTATAATTACAGTTTCAAAGTGTTTTCTAGGCTTCTTACATTTGTCCAGAAAATGAGTAGTTTAAGGAATCATAGTAACGCATCATTCAAGTTACCCTTGAATGATAAAAAAGCACTTCACCTGAAATTCAAGTCTGTTGCTTCTCTCAGATATCTGGCTCTTTCTCACTTTTTGTGGTCAGGGCAAAATCAATTATTCAATGACCTGGGCATAGATATGGTTCTCTCTAGTTTCAGGGAGGGAAGAATGCCAGAACCAAAAGCACTCACATGTGAAAGGCTGTGCTTGATGCATTTATCGTAGAAGTTGGATGATGTCTCAGGGTACAGATGCCAGGAGTTTTGTTTTTCTTTTAATGTAATTATGCTATTAGAACCATTTTTCTTTCCACAGGCCCCTATCCTGCCTTTGAAAATATTCATTCTCCTGAGTCATCCAAGAGGCAGGAGAACAGTATGAGCTTCTAGCTGTACTGAAGACTCCCCCACCTCTAGCTGCTGGGAGGTGACTCTCTGAGTGCCTCAAATGTTCAACCTTGAATTAATCCCACTCGCACTATACCCCCACCGGTAATTAAGACAAATAGTGCTGCAGTCTTTGTGTACAGTCTCAATGTTTACTTCTGATAACAACCAAGGATATACTGCTCAGACTCTGGAAACTACAAAAATCACGTTGGAGAAGACATTTTTGACTCTTTACCTCCTGTTTCTCTGCCGCAGAGGAGAAAGGCCACAGTGATGGTTAAGGCAGCTGTAACAAGAAAGGGTGCACAAAACCTGGATTCCCCCTTCATCTGACTTCAGACACCCTGTTATGTAGAGTTAATTGCTGCTGTTACTTATCTAGCATAGCAGATCCCTCTCCCTCCTCCCTACTTGTATGCCCTCAGGCCTGACTATTTCAGCATCCTACTCTCCAGCACCTGCCTCTCTTTGCCTTTGGGCTTCCTCTGGCCTTAAGTTCCTCAGTACTTCTACTCCCCTACCCAAACAAGAGGCCAGGAATGCCAGGAACTAAATGCCTCCACGTGAGAACACCCTTTGACCAGTGACTGATGGAAGTTGGTATAAATACCTCAATGCCCTTGTCCCTCAGGTGGGATAACTCGGAGGTATTGTCCTGCTCTGAGTCCCTTGGTCCCCAGTGGGATTAAGCTCCAGTTAACCACAGTAATAACAACACAGCCTTTATTGGCTGGATTCCCTTTCTTATTTTACTTCCTCACAACGTAAATAAGAGGTTCGCACTTGAATCTGTGGCCATGGGTCTGTTTTTAAGACACCAAGTGTTGAGGTGTGGACTTTGAAAGAAGAGGATGACCTGTTTTGTTAGATGAGATTCAGATACACACAGTCCATCCTTTTTTCTACACCTCCACTAATAGATGTTAGCCTTTTGTAATAGCATTTCCCCTTGTGGTTAAATTGTATTTGATTTCGTTTGCCTAAAAATGCTGAGGCTGGCTTCTGCCCCATGAATTTTCTTAATCGTCTTGAAAATATTTCAGCATGGGCTGCATAATATACTCTTCTCGCACCAAGACTTGCTTCATTTCCCCCGTTCCATGTTGATGTATTTTCTGATGCCTACTCCTACTGTATCTATAGGTTTAGCCTCACTTCAACTTCTGAGTCTTATAGAAGTTTTGAAATACACACACACCCACACACACATACACATGAGGACTTCTTAACATTTTAAACATTTTTTAATGCTGTGTACTCCTTCGGCAACCTGTGAACATGTCGCAGAATACAATATACAGGATTACAAAGGAAAACAGTTACAATGAAATATGATTGGTAACCTGGAGTCCAGATAAGAGTATATTGCTATATACATATATAAAAACTCATAGAACTTTGTCCTTTATCACTTCTCCTCACTTCCCCCATAAGGCAGTGGGGCTTATAATCAAATGATGATTTCACACAATTTCTGACTTCCAGAGGTCTTCAGGTTCCCCAGTGCCAAGATCACAGTGAAAATTTGGGGTTCCAGAGGACAAGTCTTTATCCATACTGGCCCTAATTTAATGTCTCTCTCCCATCTTTCCAAGGGAGGTCCTACTCACATAAGTGCCTCCTCCATGGAGTGCTCCATTGCCTGGCTAGCTTTCTGCCTTGACATGAGATTATTGGCTACCTTGGATCTGTATTTGGTTGTGGTGACCTCAAATCTTTCAGTATTTCCCCCAGCATGCCTCCTCATTATACCTCTAGCTCACTGGCTAAGGCCATCTTCATTATGAAGAGATACTTTTAATAATGTCTGTAACTTTTTCTGTTTATTTTTAATTGACAGATAAAATATTGTGTATTTACCGTATCAGTGTGACATTTTGAGGTATATATACATTGTGAAATGATTGACTCTAGCTAATTAGCATGTGTATTACTTCATATAGTTATCATTTTTGAGGTGAGAATACTTTACATCCACTCTTAGCATTTTTCAAGAAATAATATCATTAACTTTAGTCACCATGTTGTACAATAGATTTCTTGAATTTCTTCCTCCTATTTGACTGAAATTTTGTATGCTTTGACCAATAGGTCCCCCAAACAACTTTCTACTTTCTACTTCTTTAAGATCAACTGTTTTAGATTCCATGTATGAGTAAGATCATGTAGTATTTGTCTTTCTGTGTCTAGCTTATTTCACTTAACAGTATCCTCCAGGCACATCTATGTTATTGCAAATAACATAATTTCTTTCTTTTTTTATGGATGAATAGTATTCCAGTCTTTCTATATACCATATTTTCTTTATCCATTCATCCGATGATGGCCACTTAGATTGTTTACACATCTTGGCATTCGTGAATAGTGCTGTGATAAATGTAGAAATGCATATATCTCTTCAGATGCCTGTAATCTTCTTTAAAATATTTCAGCATGGACTGCATAATACAATATTAGTTTTACTCTAAGGAACAATCAGTGATCCTAATCAGGAATCCATATCCCAGGAATGATGATGTAACAATTAACAAAAAAAAGACATGGCTGGGCATGGTAGCTCACTCTTGTAATCTGTCCTTTGGGAGGCTGAGGCAGGTGAATTGTGTGAGCTCAGGATTTTGAGACCAGCCTGGTCAACATGGCAAGACCCTGTATCTGGAAGAAAAAAAAGG
Source organism: Plecturocebus donacophilus (assembly GCA_004027715.1). Lineage (NCBI taxonomy): Eukaryota > Metazoa > Chordata > Mammalia > Primates > Pitheciidae > Plecturocebus > Plecturocebus donacophilus. Next base: position 15,202 of record PVKP010034990.1, on the reverse strand, counting down.
TGATAGGATGGCTTGAGCCTGGGAAACACAGGTTTCAGTGAGCCAAGATCATACCACTGTGCTCCAGCCTGGTCAGCAGAGCCAGACCCTGTCTCCAAAAAAATAAATAAGTAAATAAAAGAAAAGAAAGACACTCCAGAGATGACTGTTACAAATGTCTCTACTGTCTTTCTCTCCCATCAACACTAGATGTTTCTCTAATTAGTATAATTAATAGTAGAAATCAAGTTTCATTGACAAAATATATAGCTTGCTAATTAGGGTAAGAGATGTCAGAAGTGAGTTTTTATAGGTGAAATTAGTTTTATTCAAGATGTATTTATTGGCTAGAATATTTTAAAGGAATTACCCATATTTGAATAAAAAGGGTATGAGAATCAAGCAAGTATTTTATATTTACCATTAGTTTTGGCACGTTATGTTTAACCCTAAACCCAGAACCCAGCTATTGTTGTGAAATATTTTTTTATCACCTCTGTAGTGGGTGGTTTGTGAAATCCCATTACTACAATAATATTGCATTTACCTCAGATAAACATTTTATGAAAATTACTTGTGAAGCACCAGGAAAGACAGATTTCTAGGATTTCTTTGGTTTGGAATCATATGGCTCTTCTTTCCTGCTTGTATGTATAGCAGGATTTGATCTGAGACTTGTTTTTATTACCAAGTTGCAGAGGATATGCCAACCCTGATCTACCTCTACATATTTGGTGGTTTCTGAGATCTTTCAGAATAAGGCTATGAATTGTGATGATCAAATTGCCTTACATCTTCTCACCCTACTTCCTAATCACAGAATAGTACAGACTTTCCATTATACATAAGACTATCATGTTGAATGCCCTGGTGCCAACCATTTTCTACAATGACAACTGATATTCTTTCATCTCATTGGGCTGACCTCTTTGGTCCCAACTCTGTTCTTAAGTGAGTCTTCCCTAGCCCTCATCTTGTCCTGCTATGGCTAGTTCCTTACCACTATTGGCATCAGATTCATTCATTCAATCATTTATTCATTCAGCAACTATTAATTAAGCACTTCTATGTATCATACAGTGTTGTAAACCCAGGTGATATTTCAGTCAACAAAGCATGCAAGGTCTTGTGAGTAAACATGAGTAAAATAATGAACAAATTAATAAGATAATTTCAGATGGTAATAAGTACTGTGGAAAAAAATAAAAAATGAAAATAAAAGGGCATTACAGCAAGGAATTGGCTGTTTTGGAAAGGATGATCAAGAAAAGTCACTTTGAAGGATAAGAAGTATACTAAGCCAAGATCTTATAATGCTTTTCACTGAGACTTCTAGAGTTTTAACAGAATTAGTGATCAGTGTGATTTGCAGTGAAGGGTGGCTCTGAGGTCTCTCCAAGTTCATTTTTAACCTATTAGGAACAGCCAGATTCTCATCAGCACCCATGTCTCACCTCATGGTTAAGCAAAATATGAAAGCATCCCATTAAGAACCAAGATCCATTTAGCTGTCTTGAAGCAATATAATGCACAATTAGCACTTTGACTTTTTTCATTGAACTGATCAGTTGGATCAGTTTGTATAAACTGATTGGTTTAGCACTTTGCAGTCCACAAATAGAGAAAATCAATCAAAACCTAGCTTCACTTAATTAGTATTGATAGAGCACTGAGAATCATAAAATCTGAGATTTATTAATAGAAGGGCCTTTAGAGATCGGTGTACCCAGGAAGAAAACAAGTTCTGCAAAACTAACCCAAAAGATGCACAGCTTGCATACTGAATGCTCTCATGTTTATTTTGCTGCTCACTTATAAAGGGTTTTCAAAGATCCTTGGCATTGATATTTCACTTACTGTAAGATGGTTTGTCATGAACTGTTTTTAATTTTTATATATAAACCATAATATGAGAACATTACAGCTAAAAATAGGAATATAAATCACCCACCACAGTTACAAATGGTCCCTGACTTAACAATGGTTCAACTTAAGATTATTCAACTTCACAATGGTGTAAAAGTGATATGCATTCAGTAGAAACCATACTTTGAATTCTGAATTTTTATCTTTTCTCAGGCTAGCAATATGCAGTACGATACTTTTTTTCATGTTGGGCAGTGGCAGCAAGCCACAGCCAGCCAGCCACGTGAGCAGGATAAACAACCAAAACTCTACAGTGAGTGTACTGTTTTGCCAGCATTTTTGCATATTGTGTTTTGTATTTTCACATCTCATCATGTCTACAAAATGCCCATTTTTGACTTATGATATTTTAGACTAATGATGGCTTTATCAGAATGTAACACTATCATAAGTCAAGGAGCATCTGTATTTACCTTTCACGTTTGGTGTATAAAAATATTTAATTTACATTGTTGTAACCATAGAATTCATGAAATGTAATATATTGCTTTGAAACCTAGCATTATATTATATTCCTTTCCCATATTGTTATACAGTGTCTTTTTTTTAATTTAATGGCTATAAAATATTCCATTGAGCAGTTACATCCCAATTTAATTAGCCACTCTCCTATTTTAGCTATTTGAACTGTTTTTTAATTTTCATTGTTATTTGAAAAATATGTAAATGCATAAGACTGTTTGAGAATTTGGATTACTTCCTTAGGCTAAAGTCCCAGAAGGAAAATTGCTACAACAAAGAATGTGAATAGTTTTACAGTTCTTAAAAAGTAAAGCTGTTACTTTTCTGTGCAGTTTTGCTAATATTCAAAGTAGCAGTAATATACAAGAATATCGGATTCAAAGCATACTTATCGCCATTCAATAGCCTTGCTTTTAAGGCTTTGTTAATTAAGGGGGTGAAAACCCTTACCACTTTTTGAGAGTAAATTTACTTGTTGAATTTCCTCTTTTGTGAAATGTCTGTGCGTGTCTTTTTCTTGTTTATTTGTTGATCTTAGAATTGGTCCATTCGTTTGGACACTTTATAGAGATGCTCACCCACACACATTTTTGCTGCGAATACTTTCCCAGGTGGCTTTTTGGCATTTTTTTTCCTCTTATAGAGAATATACAAAATTATGTATCTTTTTCTTTGTGACTATTTCTGTCTCTCCAGTGCTTGAAAGTCAGCACCTTCTACGAAGGTTTTTATAAATGATCAGCACAATTCAATTTCTTTCCTTTAGTTGTTAGATTTTGTTCCTTTATTTATATTAGAAGTTTATTTATGCTAAAATCTCCATATTTAGTGTGATATATGTTCATTTTATTGTCCATTTGCTAATGAATTATCACTATTATAATTATCCTTCTTTTCCCATCTTAAAAAGGTAAAATAACTTTTCATTTATATTTAAATTTATATACAATATGTTATGCACATTTTGATAGTTTTATTGAGGTATAAGTAACATACAAGAAATCAAGCATACTTTAAATGTACCATCATCATAATCAAAATTAATATGTATTGAATAAATGTATACACCACTCCCCCAAAGTTTCCCTGTACCTTTTTTAATTCTCTCTTTCTTGTCACTCTTCCCTTCCCAGCCTCTTCTTCCTATCCACAGGCAATCACTGGCCACTCTAGATTAGACTGTATTTTGTTAGAATTCTGTATAAATGGAATCATATGGAATATTCCATTTTGGTGGGACTTATTTTACTCAACGTAATTATTTTGGGATTTATCCATCATGTAGTGCATATCAATAGTTCATTTACTTTATTGCTCAGTAGCATTCCCTTGGATGATTATAAACCTGTTTGTTCATTCATCTGTTGATGGACATTTGATTTATTTAAAGTTGTTGGGTACTACAAATTAAGCTGTTGTGAATATCCGTGTACAAGTCTTTCTGTGAATGTATGTTTTCTTTTCTCTTAAGTAAATACCTAAAAGTGGCATGGCTGAATTGTATTGCCATTGGATGTTTGACTTTTTAAGCAACCGCCGAATTGTTTCCCACAATGGTTGTCTCATTTTACATTACTACCAGTGGTGAAGGAGTTTTAGTTTTCCCACAACTTCACTAATGCTTGGTATGATCACCCTCTGATTTTTTACCATTCTAATGAATGTGTAATGGTATCTCATTGCAGTGTTAGTTTGCATTTCTCCTATTAACCAATGATGTTGAGCATCTTTTCATGTGCTTATTTGCCATCTGTATCTAAAAGTTTAGAATAATTATGTTATCTTGATGAATTGACCCTGTTATCATTATGAAAGAATCATCCTTTTTCCAGTAACATTCTTTACTCTGAAATATTTTATCTTAATATAGCTACAAGGCTTTATTTGATTAGTGTTATCATGGTATATTTTTCCATTCTTTTACTGTTAACCTATTTGTGTCTTTGTACTTACAGTATGTTTCTTATAGGATCTTCAATTTTTATTCATTCTAACAACCTCTGAATTTTAATTGAGGCAATTAGAATATTTATATTTAATATAATTATCATGGTTAGGTTTAAGCCTATGATCTTGCTATTTCTTTTTTATTTGTCTAGTGTTCTTGTTCTTTTTCCTTTTGTTTGCTTTGTTTTGAACTAACTGACCTTTTTTATTCCTTGTTATCTCCTTTTTTGGATTATTATAACTGTTTTCTTATTTTAGTGATTGCTTTAGGGTTCATGTTATATATCTTCAGCTCATCTCTACTTACCTTCCACTATATATCACGTCAAATATAAACGTATACCACCTCACATGTAGTATAAACTCCTTTCTATAGTTTATTTATATTTTTCCTCTCCGGGTCTGTGTGTGCGTGCACGTGTGTGCACATGCTGCCACAATACATTGTAATGACTTTTAATATATTTAAGTATCTTTTTCATTGTGAGAAAATAGACACAATGTAAACTTTACCATTTTAACCATCTCTAAGTGTACAATTCAGCGGCACTAAGTACATTCACATTGTTGTGCAATCACCACCACCACCGTCCATCTCCAAAACCTTGTCATCCCAAACCGAAATGCTGCACCCATTAAACAGTAACTCCCCATTTTTCCTACCCTCCAACTCCTGGTAACCACTCTTCTACTTCTGTCTCTATGAATTTGACCACTCTAGGTAACTCATATAAGCAGAAGCATACAATAATTGTCCTTTTGTGTCTGGCTTATTTCACTTAGCCTACTATTTTCAAGGTTCATTTATGTTTTTGCATGTATCAAAATTTCATTCATTTTTAAAGCTGAATAATATTCCACCATATGTACATATCCATGCCACATGTTGTTTATCTACTCATCCATCACTGTTCATCTGGGTTTTTTCTACTTTTTGGCTATTGAGAATAATGCTGTTATGAACGCTGGTAAACAAATATCTGTTCAAGTTCCTGCTGTCAAGTCTTTTGAGTAGATATCTAGAAGTAGAGTTCCTGGAGATTACTGTAATTTTATGAAAAACGTTAATTATCCTTTGAAAAGATTTAGAAAAGATGTGTTTTACATGGTGATTTAATTTAAAGATCTTCTATATTTGTACATGTAGTTAACATTTCTGGATCTCTGCATCATTTTGCGAAAATCCATATTTCCAAAGGTGTATTTGTAAAGGTTAACTATTTGTTCTAGCAGTTGAACTTTAGAATAAAATCGTCAACTTTCAGAAACAAAAATTATTTAGAATTAAGGATTTAATTCCAGTTCATCTAAAACATAACTTAGAACAAAGAGAAAATATTCAGTCTTTCCATCCCATAATATGTCGCAGTTTTCCACTTATTCAGGTCCTCTTTTTAATACACCAATACAACTTTCCAATTTTCTTTATTTAGCTTCTATACATCTTTTGTTATGTTTATTCTTTCTAGTTTTTAAGAGCATTATATTTCTATTGAATTGATCTTTTTGAAATTATTTCTATTCTATGAATATACAGAATACTATTGACTTCTGCATATCACTTACCATTCCCTCAATTAAACTTTCATTAAGACTAAAGTTTGTTACTTTTAGCTGAATGCCTTGGATGTCTAGGTGTATAATCTTGTCGTTTCAAAATAATAGCATGTATTATTTTATTTTACATGACTTACTGCATTAATAAACACTTCCAAAATACTACTATATCAAAACAGAGGATGAGTTCATGTCCTTTGCAGGGACATGGGTGAAGCTGGAAACCATCATTCTCATCAAACTGACACAAGAACAGAAAACCAAGCACCACATGTTCTAATTCATAAGTGGATGTTGAACAATGAGAACACATTGACACAGGGAGGGGAGCATCACACACCGGGGACTGTCGGGGGGAATTGGGCTAGGGGAGAGATAGCAGGGCATGGGGGGATTGGGGAGGGATGACATTAGGAGAAGCACCTAATGTAGGTGACGGGGGGATGGATGCAGCAAACCACCGTGGCATGTGTATACCTATGTAACAATCCTGGAAGATCTGCACATTCCCCCACACTTAAAGTATAATTAAATAAAAAGCAGTAATCATAGATATTTGTTATTGTTGTTCCTGAGCTTATTCTCTAGCAATCTGCTGTTGATGATAATTATGACAGGTGTTTGATAAGGGCTATCAAATATATATATATATATGGAAAAATCTTCAATTCCTTCTTAAAAATGCCTTTAAATGTTCAATTTTAGTAAATGCCTTTCTGCTGCTAGAGTATTATCCACATAATTATGTTACTGCATGTCCTTATACTTTATCATTCCTGCATTCCTGAGATAAGCCCTGCTTTACTGTAACAGGTTATGCTTGTGTTAAATTGTTATAATCTCTGTGTTAGTATCTTCTTCAAGTTGTCAGTTAATGCTCATTATTGGTTTTAAGGTAGCAAAGAAGCAGAGAATCTCCTGCTACTCCACAACTAGTAATGAGTTAGAAAATCCACAAGAATAGAAAGGGTGATAGCCTCATTAAACAGCAAAGGAAAAGATATTCTTTGCAATATTTTGCTTACCATAAGGCCTTAGAGGCTGCATTCCTTAAAATCATGATTATTAGCATAATGGCTGGCAAATACAAAGTCCAGCTTAACAATTGGAAAAATAGGTAAAATATTAATAAAAGAATATTAAATCCATTTTTAGGACTGCAACATGCTCCCCTCTGCCCCACTCACATCGACCTATCCATACAGTCTGGATAGAAGAGAAAGCAGTGGCAAGAACTTGTTTTAAGGCCTTAGAATATACATTTTCAACTGCACTGCCTCAAAACTAAGGTTCGTAAAATGACTTTATTGAAACATTTCTCTAGAAATGAAAACTCCAAACAATCCCTCCTCTTAATTTAGAAAGTGTACTTTTTTTTTTTTCCATGCTTTCCTATCCCTCCATGGCATTTTTCTTTGTAACAAGAAATAGGAGGAGGGGGTTGTGTGTTTTTTCTTCATATCCGCAGGACTAAGTAAAAATTAAGAATCATAGAAATATCTGAAGAGAAAAACTGAAGAATAATAGGTGTGTATTAGAGGTGAACACAATGAGGCTTGAAGCACAGCATGGCAGAAGGGGAAACAATTGGCAGATATTTTTTTTGTCCTATCAAATAAAATTAAATGGAGAAAAATACAATTTTCTGTGCCATAACTTTAACCAATTATATTAGATTTAGCCAGTGCTTGAGTCCATTTTCTTATACTGATAATTCAAGAATGTTTTTATAATCTAAATATCCCTTTGGCAATTGAAATTGCAGGGATAACATCTCTATTGTTGACATAAACCATGGGAACTTCAGTTGTGTGATCTCATTATCTGATTATAGCTGTGACTTTGAAGTAATCTCTCAGAATGAGCACCTTTTTTTGCTAATAGACTTTATTTTTTTTTAGAACAGTTAAAGGTTCACAGCAAAATGGAGAGGAAAGTACAGAGATTTCCCATATACCTCCTGCCCCTACACTTGCAGACTTCACCATTGTCAACATCCCCCACCAGAGGGTACATTTGTTAGAATTGATAAACCTGCACTGACACACCATTATCACCCAAGTCCGTTGTTTACATTAGGATTCACTCTTGGTGTTGTATATTTGATGGGTTTCTATGTATAATGACATGTATCCCATATTATGGGATCATTATGGTATCATATGGAATAGCTTCACTGTCCTAAAAATTCTCTGTGATCCATCTATTCATTTCTCCCTTCCCCATAATCTCTGGCAACCACTGATCATTTTACTGTCCTCACAGTTGTGCCTTTTCCAGAATGTCATAGTTGGAATTGTACAGTAGATAGCCTTTTCAGACTGGCTTCTTTCACACCGTAATATGGAGTAAGTTTTCTCCATGTCTTTTTATAGCTCGATAGCAGAATGTGCACTTTGGGAGTTGTTGCTTACAGGCCAAGCCCAGGATTATAGAAGACAATTTGCAATGATATTCATTAACCCTGCTATTTGCTGTTGGCTTTCTCCTGCTTTAACATTAGTGCTTCATTTAGCTTCTCATTGGACAGGAAGCTACAGTGAGATTGATTTTAGGTGTACACACAAACAGCACTCAGCCAATGTTGCTTTCCTAGGTGGTCAGGGGTAGAATGGCAGTGGACTGCACTGCACTCTCTTCTCCAAGGATCCCTGACATTATGTGGAGTTCAATCCTATAAAGTCAGCTTAAGAGGAATTCCAGAAAAATTTTGTGAAAATCACTGTTTCACCCACATCTTTAACTTTTGAAGCAATGATCCCAGGATTCATGGATTTTCACTCTGATTTTTAAACACTGGTCCATGAAATATCATCAAAATCACCCACAAAGCTATTTCTAGCATCAGCACTATGCAGGGAAGGTGACCTAAAGTGCTCTCTGTTCCACAGCAAAGGAGAAGGCTAGAAGAACAAGCAGAACAGAACTGTACTGTATCAGCAGGCTGGTACCCAGAAATTTCCCCAAGGGCACCAGTGCAAGGACATGACTAAGGGAGAAATGAACCACAGTTTTGAAGCACACAGGATGGCTTGTGACCTAAAATATTCCCCAAAACTCAGTGGGCAAACAGACTAGTGGCCAGGGAGGCACTCACAGAATCAGTAAACTTCAGGGATGGAAGCCAAAAGTGATAGAAGTTTGCCAGTGATGGGGAAGACTGATGGCTGGAAGGACAACTGGAGACACAGTACATGTGCAGGCTGATGGCCAGAAGGTTCTCCAGGGGAGCAGGGCAAAGATAAGACTGGCTAAAAGAAGTCACAGTTCCTCAGCATGTCTGCAGGCTTGTGCCCCAAGAAATTGCCAAGGGAAGGCAGGCTAGTGACTAGATGGGTCCCTGAGCAGCAGTACGCTGCAGGTGAGGTGGCCAAAAGTTCACCCATTTTTCCAGCAAGTGGGAAGGTCAGTGAGCTTAAAAACAAAAGGAACACAAACATACAGGCAGGCTGATACCTACAAAGTTCTCTGGAGGCACTAATTGGAGTGTAACTGGCTCAAGTCTGTGTGCTTGCCACCCAGAGGCTGAAAACACAAGCAGCAAGGCGTGGTAAAGGAAAGTAACTCTATTCAAATGCTAGCAATTGGGGAATGGCCAAGTTCAAGCCTTTAAAATATCATTCTAACTTTCTTGGCTGCGTGAAGGGGTTTAAGAAGGAAAATGTGGTATAGGAAACATGCAGGAGTGGTCCCAATGGCTATCTTGAGTCATCACCCATCCATCTGGAGGTCCGGTTTGGTAGTGGTAGAATAACTATTCATAACTCTCCCTAAGAGGGAAGATTGCACACCTGGGTCTCTATGCCTGGTTTATTTCAAAATTACCCCCGAAATTTCTTTTTTCTTTTCTTTTGAGACAGATTCTCACTCTGTTGCCTAGGCTGGAGTGCAATGGCATGATCTCAGCTCTCTGCAACCTCCGCCTCCTGGGTTCAAGCAGTTCTCCTACCTTAGCCTCCTGAGTAGCTGCGATTACAGGCATGCACCATCGTGCCCAGCTAATTTTTGTATTTTCAGTAGAGACGGGGTTTTACCACGTTTGCCAGACTGGTCTCCAACTCCTGGCCTCAGGTGATCTGCCAGTCTTGGCCTCCCAAAGTGCCGTGAATACAGGCATGAGCCACCCCACCTGCCAGCCCCGGAAACTTCTAAGCAAGTGCATAATTAGAAAAATGAGCACTGTGCATGGAGGTGCCTGGTGGGAAAGGGAGAGAAACAAAGAGTTTTAAAGTACAAGGCTACGTTATGCAATTAGGAAAGAAAGAAAAGAAAAAGATTTCAAAATACATTTTAAGGCTGAGATACTTGGCTACAGGAGGATACAATGGTGGCTGAAAGAAATTAAGATTTTTCATCACATGGTCACGTTTGTGGCCTAAAGGACCACAGCAACCTCTCCAAGTGGAAAGGCTATAGACCAGATAGGCACCCCACACAACCCTTCTCCCCTCCAGATCAGTACACTGCAGTGAAGGTGATTGAAAGTGCTCTTCCCCAACAAGGGACAAGGCTGATGCTGTGAAGCTGACCAGAACCTTAGCACCAGGGAAGGCTTATGCTGGGAAAATTAACCAGAGCACCCTCAGTAAGGTACTGTGGTGGCCAAGAAGAGCCACATTGCCCAAGAACACCAGCATGGTTGTGGTCTAAAGTATCTCCCACAACCCAAGTATACTAGTAGGCTAGTGACTGGATGGCCCACGTGGCTTCAGATCACTGGAAGAAAGGGGTCTGAAATTTGTTTCATTTTGCCAGTGCAGGGGAAGCTGATGGTCTGAAGGACCAGCGGAAACTTGGCACATGTGCATGCTGGTGCCTGGACGGTACCATCAGGGCACCACCTTGAGTAAACTGTGGTGAGCAAAAGGACTCATAATTTCCCAACACACAGGCAAGCTTGTTGAACAAAGAGTCAAAGGAAAGTCACTGAGAAGGCAGGCTAGAGACTAGATGACATCCCAAAGCAGCAGCACTATGCAGGGAAGGTGGTCTAAAGTGTTCTCCATCTAGCCTCAAAGGGGAAGGCTGATGGCCAGAAGAACATCCTGAGCCATAGCACGTGTTCAGGCTGCTGCCAGGAAGATTCTCCAGGTGACTAGGGTAAGAATAGGACAGTGGGCGAAAGAAGCCATAATTTTCCCAATTCAGACAGGCTTTTGGCCCAAAAGATACCCATAAGCATGTGGGGAAGGTAGACTGATAACCAGATGGGCACACACGCCATCAATTTGTGCAAGGATGGTAGTCCAAAGTGATCTCAGTTCCCCAGTAATGAGGAAGGCTGATGGCCTGAAGGACAACCAGAACTATATCACAAGCACAGACTGGTGCCCAGTTGGTAGCCCAAGGGCACCGTGGGAGAGGAAATGATGTAACCAAGGGGAACCAGGGTTGCCCAGCACATAAGCAGGCTTGAAGCTAAAAGGATCCCAGAAATTCCAGGGTGTGGACAGGCTAATGACCAAAAGAGACCCCAGAGAATCAGCATGTGTAGGAAAGGTAGCTGAAAGTTTACCTTTTTCCCCCAGCAAGGAGAAAGATGGTGACCACAAGGAATCCCAGAACACTAACACTAGAGCAAAATGGTACTTGGAAGGCTGTCAGGGGACACCAGGGCAAGGATACTACGGTAGCCAACAAAAGCCGCCACAATTCCCCAGCACGAGCACAAATTTATGGCGGAAAGGATCACTGCAGCTTCAGTGAGTGCGTAGGCTAATGAGCCAGTTGGCCTCTGAGACAATCAGAGCACTGCAGGGAAGGTGACTGAAAGCGCCTTCAGCCTTTCCCCTTGGTTCTTTAGCAAGGTGTAGTGGAACCCTAGTGCTAGGGCAGGCTGGAGACAGGAAACTTAAACAAGGCACTATTGTCAACTTACTACTTAAGCTGAAAAGAAGCCTATTTCCCCAGAACACCAGCAGGCTTGTGGCCCAAGTACCCCCACAACCCACGTGCAGGTAGGGTAGCGACCAGTGGACCGCAGAGCACCAGTGCCCTGGACAGGTAGCTGAAAGAAATTCCTCTCTCCCCAGCTCAAGGGAAGCTTACGGCCTGAAGGACCATCGAAACCAGAAGGTACCTCCAGGGTACTACCTTGAGGAAACTATGATAAGTGAAAACAGTCATAGTTTCGCAGCATAGAGGCTGGCTTATGGAACAAAGAGTCAAAGGAATCCTGGCAGGCAGACTAGTGACCAGATGGGCTCCCCGGCCCACAGCACTATGCAGGGAAGTGGCCTAAAATGCTCTCCTGTCCGGCGGCAAAGGCTGATGGTCAGAAGAACACCCAGAACCATAGCACTTGTCCAGGCTGCTGCCTTGAAGTTTCTCCAGGTGGCTGGGGGAAGGATAAGGTGGTAGGTAAAAGAAGCCACAATTCCTCAGCATGCAGACCAGCTCGTGGCCACAGAGAAATCCAAAACCACACGGGGAGAGCAGGTTAGGGAGTGGATGGATGCCAGTGTTAACGGCACCACAGAGAGGAGGTGGCTGAAACTTCAGCTGGTAAGTGGAAAGGTTAGTAGCCTTAAGACCAGAACCCTAGTCCTAGCGCAATTTGGTGCTGGGAATGCCCCCAAAGCATTATAAATGGCAAAGCCTGAGAGGAAACACAGTTCACCAGAACACTGACTGATTTGTGGCTGTAATCATCCTCCCAACTCCAGCAGATGGGTACCGTAGTGATTCACTGGGCCCTAAGTGCTTCAGCCCAGTGAAGGAAAGGGAGCAAAATGGTTTCAGTTCCACAGCAAGTTGGAAGGTTAGTGGGCAGGAGGAGCCTGGAACCCACATGCTAGGGAAGTCTAGTGGCCAGGAGAAACTTCAGGGCACATGTACCAGGCACTGATGGTGGCTGAAGGGGACAGGGATTCCCCACACTAAAATCAGGCTGGTGCACATAAAGACTCCCATTTCCCGTGTGCCCATGAATATAGAGTCCTGCATGTGGCCCTGGTAGCTGGCAAAGAGGCGGGATGGTGACCGGAAAGCCCTTGACACCTTAAAAGGGCACCTGGTGTGTGAGCAGAAGATTCCACTGGTCTGCACCATGAGGGTCATACGGTAGCCAAAATGACTTTTGTTTCCCAGCTTAGAGGCTGCTGATGGTCTGAAGGAGTCCATAACCTACTGTGCAAACAGACAAGTTACTCAGAAGGCCTCTGGGCACACCTTCATTGAAGGGAAGGTGGCCAAAAATGCCCTCATTTCCCCAACAAGCAGGACGGCGTGTGGTCAGAAGGAATACCAAGACCCTAGCACATGGGCAAGTCAATTCCTGGAATATTCACAGGAGCGCCCAATATGAGGCTATATGATAGGCAAAAGGAGTCACAGTTCTCTAGCACTTGGGCAGGCTTGTGGCCCAAAGGGTCCCCAGAATCCCAGCAGGCAGGCGGGAAGGGACTCCAGGGCCCCAGTGCATAGGAGGAAAGGTGATCTAAAGAGCTCTCCGTTCCTCAGTAAGTGGGAAGGCTGGAACCCTAGGGTGCACAGACAGAGTGGTGCTTGGAAGGACCTTCAGTGCACCATCTGCAGGCACTGGCACTGATGACGGCTGAAAGGAGCCAAAATTTCCCAGCTTGTGGCCTGAAAGTTTCCCGATTTCTCATTCTGCCATTGATCCAGTGACCAGAGAACAGACTGATGGCCAGAAGGTCCAGTTTTACCTTAGCAGGAGGGCAGGCTAGTAGCTCAAAGTTGCCCTCAGCACTCTGTCCTTGGTCTAGCAGGTGACCGAAAGGGCCCCTGGGTCTCTATCACAAATACCTAAGGTGGCCAAAAGATCATAGCTCCTTAACATGACAGAATCCAAAAGGGATTGATGTCCCTGAGCAGAGTCTGGCTGGTGGCCAGAGGGGCCCTTGGTTTCCCGAAAGGCAGTTGTTTGTTGTTTGTTTTGTTTTGTTTTGTTTTGTTGAGACGAAGTTTCATTCTTGTTACCCAGGCTGGAGTGCAATGGCACTATCTGGGCTCACCACAACCTCCGCCTCCCAGGTTCAAGCAATTCTCCTGCCACAGCCTCCCGAGTAACTGGGATCACAGGTGCCCACCACCACGCCCAGCTAACTTTGTATTTTTAGTAGAGACAGGGTTTCAACATGTTGGCCAGGCTGGTCTTGAACTCCTGACCTCAGGTGATCTGCCCGCCTCGGCCTCGACATGTCACCCATGTCAATATTTTTAAGGAAGCCTGCCAGAGAATTCTGACATGCAACCTGGGGTTTGAGAACTGGATTAAAAGGAGTCAAAAGGTGTGGCAAAAAGTTTATTCCAGTTTCTGCTACTCTCCCACATAAATTAAGCAGACAACTCCAGGATCTCAAAAAAGGAAAGTAAGTTACCTACTCGAGTAGAGGTATCAAAGAAAGAAGTGGTGCATCCACTATGCAATTCCCCCAAGAGGTCATCTCTTGAGCATTCTTTTGGGGGCTATTGTAGGTGGTGATGATTCTTCTTAGACTGGAGCTCTCATTGCAGATTCATGGAAGAAGCTAAAGTGATGACTCAGATCTCTGCTCCACTGGTCCATTTTCTTTAAGTTTCTTCCATCAAAAATGGAGACATCCTTCTCATTGAATTGTTTTACTCTGAATCCATTCAAAAGGAGTGGAGCAGGGTTTCTCAATATGGACATTACTGAAATGTTGGGTCAGATCATTATTTGTTGGGTGTGGGGAGTGAGGGCATCTTGTGCATTGTAGGACGTTTAACAGCTTCCTGATTTCTACAAATTCAGTGCCTGTAGCACTTTCCCCCAATGTGACCGCCAAAAACACATCCAGATGTTGTTGCCAAATATCCCCTGGGATCCCAAATCACCCCCTCTTGAGAACTACTGTAATGAAAATATAGTTCTTCAGTTTAAATGTTTGTCATTTTTTTTTCCTGAGGCAAAGCTTAGTAATATTAAGAATTAAAATACTCTTGAAATCAGTGATTGTGGACCAATAGAACCTTTGCTTTTTTATAGTGCAGATTATTTAGACTTGAACACGTGCTCTCCTTTCCTCATCCATGAGCTCCATATGGGCAAGGATTATGTTGTGTTCACTACTATATCTCCTGTCCTGGAAGATTCCTGGCACATCACAGTTATCAATATGCATTTATTGAATAAACTGGGGCCAAGTCGGGGGGAGATCCAAGATGGCCGCATAGGAGCAGCTCAGGATTGCAGCTCCCAGTGAAAGTGCAGAGGCTGCTGTAGGTGATCCCCAGGAAGCAGGGCCTGGAGTGGACCTCAGCAGTCCTACAGCAGAGAGGCCAGACTGTTAGAAGGAAAACTAAGAAACAGAAATAACTTCATCATCAACAAACTAGACGTCCACTC
>PVKP010034989.1:0-23716 GCA_004027715.1 Plecturocebus donacophilus | reverse complement strand
GGGGGAGAGAGACAGAACTTCTCACATTAAAGATGGAGAGGAAAGAGAGGGAAATTCTCACATTAAATATCAAGTAAGAGTATGTCAATTCAATTACTAATGTTGAGAAACAATTTCTGACAGTAAAAAAAGCAAACGAAGTAGACCTATGACTAATAAACTTCTATACACTCTTCAGAAAAATCTAGTATTGAAAAAATTAGGCCAAGTACAGTGAGCTCCTGCCTGTAAATCCCAGCAATTTGGGAGGCCAGGGTGGTAGGATCACTTGAGCCCAGGAGTTTGAGACAAACCTAGGCAATGTAGTGAGACCTCATTTCTACAAGCTGGGCGTGGTGGTGTGCATTCATGGTCCCAGCTACTCAGGAGGCTGAGGTGAGAGGACCATCCGAGCCTGGGAAGTTGAGGCTGTAGTGAGCTGTCATTGGACCACTGTACTTCAGCCTGGGTGACAGAGAGTAGAGTGAGACTCTACTCTTTGAGATAGTCAAACAAAACAAAACAAAACAATTATGAGTTCCTCATTTTAAAATAAAAGTCCTTTAACCCACTTATTAAAGTGAAAGCTGAAAACACAGTAGATTTAAATTTTAAAAATCACTTATGTTATCCCTCAAAAGACTTCTACTATAAAGAGTTTGGCCATCTTTAGGAATTTGTAAGAATTCCAGCTTTAAATCTTTTTCCTAATAATCATGAAAGAGTTAGCAAAAACAGACGTCTAGAATATTTAAGGCAACATTATTTATAAGAAAAAAAGGAGAAAAAAAGGAAATCAACTAAATGTTCAACAATAAAGAATGTTCAAAGAAATGATGGCCTGAGCATATAATGGTATACTATACAATACTTAAAATAGGTTTTAAAAAGAGTATTTAATGATATGGAAAGTTGTTTATAATAAAAGATATGTTTTGTTCTGTTTCTGAGACAGAGTCTTGCTCTGTTGCCTAGGCTGGAGTACAGTGGTGTGATCTCAGCTCACTGCAAGCTCCATCTCCTAGGCTCAAACAATCCTCTTACCTCAGCCTCCTGAGTATCTGAGACCACAGGTACGAGCCACCATACCTGGTTAATTTTTTTTATTTTTTGTAGAAATGGGGTCTTGCTACGTTACTCAGTCTGGTCTTGAACTCTTGAGCTCAAGCAATCCTGCCTTGCCCTCCCAAAGTGCTTAGATTACAGGCATGAGCCACTACACCTGGCAAGAAACTTTTTTTTAAAGTGGGGCACAAAAACCGTATGTAGAATCTAATTTGGTAACCTAAAAAATACTTAGTACTAACATATGTGCACAGGCGAAAGTCGGTTTATTAATAATGGCTCTGAGTAATCAGACATATATATTTTCATGTTGCTTATCTGTAGTTTCCATAATGAGTGTCATATTTACAAGAAGAAAAAAATTGCTCCCTTTTATTCTCATATGGTGGTGGAATCAATGACCAAGACAGGTGTATCTTTTGGTTGTCACAAGTCTTTCAATGACTGAGAAGATGCTATTGCCATTTAATAGGCAGAGGGAAGAATACTGAGCATCCTGCAATTTGAGGTACAGTCTCCCTTGACAAAGAATAGGTCCAAATGCCAACAGAGTCTCAAATGCACAACACTTCTATGAATGGTTGAATTACAAAAGAATATCATTCACTGAAAACACTAGGTGCTTTCAACAGGCACTAAGATTAAGACTAAGGCACCAACTCTTGTTTAATTATCCATACCATATCCTCAATACAATGGATTCAATGTTTTCTCACTTAGGAAACAGCAATCCTTTCAGCTGTGTACCATCAATACCAAGCAAAAATTTGAATTCATTCAACAGTTGTTCTCTCTACAAACCAATGAGAAGTATACCCTATGTCTTCATAAAGTGCTGAACAAATGCAAAAAATGATACATTCACCTGGAACCTTGGCCTTCATGAAAATATTCCAGCTGTTCATGTCAAAAACTCTGAGAAACCAGAAGCTTAATAATGGCAGCTAACATTTGTTAAATGCTTATTACGTGTCAGGAACTGGGTCAAATACCATACATACATTGTCCCTCTTAATTCTCACAACCACCATTGTGGCAGATATTATTATTTGCCTATTTTACAGATGAGGAAATTGAGGGTCTTAGAGATAAATCAGTAGGCCCAAGGTCATATAAATAGCAAGTTCTCAAGCCTGAGATTGCTTTCAAAGCCCAGATTCTTCCAACTTTGTGCCAGAAAGGGGTGCTTTATGGAAACAGAAGTATTTAAGTCAATCAAGCAGGAGGGAGACTTTAGAATTAACAGGAGATTCTATAACTGAGTACAACTCTCAGTAATGACATTTCTATTGAGAAAGAAAAAAAAAACAATTCACAAAAGGTAGAGACTATTGTTTCTGGGAGTAATATCGCAATCTTTGAAAAAAGTCAATTCTTATATACTAATTTTAAAAGGAATCTATAGTTAAGACGGAAATTTTTAAAAACTCTTTGGCTGGCCAAGGTGGTTCCCATTTATAATCCCAGCACCTTGGGAGGCCGTAGCAGGCAGGTCACTTGAGCTCAGGAGTTTGAGACCAGCCTACACAACATGCCAAAACCTTGCCTCTACAAACAAACACAAAAATTAGCTGGGCATGGTGGTTCATGCCTGTAGTTCCAGCTACTCAGGAGGCTGAAGTGAGAGGACTGCTGAAGCCCAGGAGGTGGAGGCTGCAGTGAACCATGATTGTGTCACTATGGTCCATCCTAGGTGACAGAATGAGATCCTGTCTCAAAATAGAAGAAAAAAGAAAAAAAAAAATCCTCAGTATAAAGAAGAAACATTTTCTCTAAAAAGTAGTGTGCCCTTTCTAATGTTACATAAATTTAGTTAAAAAAAAAAAAAAGTCTGAAAACAATAATATTTTAGATATTGGCAGGCTATGGATAAAATTAGAAAAGTTACTGTTTGACTAGCCAAGAAGGAAAAAAGAGACAGCGATGAAAGAGTGACAGAGGAAGGAAGAAAGGGAGGAAGGGAAGGAGGGAGGGAGGGAGGGAGGGAATTAGTTTTCTGGTGAATAGTTGGTACTAAAAGGAATGATAACCCCAGAGAGTTACTTATAACCTTTTAAATGTACGTAAAATACTACAAGGTTTTCTTTTCATCAAGGTAACCTAAACACTTTCCAATTCAGCCTATATTATATACCAGCAGTTTGATATTTTGATGTCGTTATTCAGATTTCCACTAAGCAAAACAAAAACAAAAACCTGAGAGGAAATCAAGTCTGCATTACTTGTCTGGAAATATGGGCCTAAATATGACAAAATGCAGGAATCTCATAATCTAAAAATTTTAGCATTCTTTTTCGCAAAATAATGGCAAATGCAGTTAATAGTGTCTTTCAGAAGGACGGAACTATCATCATAAAAGTATGTGATAATTTTTTTAAAATCCTGGCACAGCTACAGAGAAAGTCTGCGCAGAGGATATATTTTAAGGCCTCTCTGCATGGGAAGTATTCGATATGCTTAGCATAATTATAAGCAGCAGAAGGATTACACATTTGTAACAGTGTAATGAAGTTAAGTTTTGAAGGGAAATACTCTGAGAATTACTCTCCACTAAGATTTAAAACATTCTGAATTTTGACTCAAAACTACTTTATCATTGAGGGTAGAGAGTGTTCTTCCCTATTTGGTCTACAAACTGCAATTCTGCAAGGTAAATGACTTTACTATTTAAAAAATTCGCTTGAAGCATGTATGAGTTCTCCTTTAACTCTGAATGTTGCTGAAGGAAGTTTTGACAGTGCAATTTTTTTGAAGCATGCCAGATTAGGAATCACTATCTTTTGCTTTAAAACTATTTTATATAACAAATACAATATAGGACATGGCTCTGTTCAAGAGTATCAGGCTTCTCAATACTCAGGGGGAAAATGAAATTTCTGTATATAAAACACCATATTATTATAATCTTTGTTTGATGTAAAAATCACTGAAAACATACATTACAAATACATCTTCCAGAAAGTTTATAATGTGATTAGCTAACTTGCAGTCTACCCCAAAACCTTTAATATTAAATATGTCCACTTTATGAGCCATTCCTAAATATTTTTTAAAGAATAATTTTTAGTTTGCGTGTGGTATCTCAGACCTATAATCCCAGCGCTTTGGGAAGCTAAGGCAGGGGAATCACTTGAGGTCAGGAATTCAAGCTCAGCCAGGCCAACATGGTGAAACCCCGTCTCTAATAAAAATACAAAAATTAGCCGGGTGTAGTGATGCACACTTGTAATTCCAGCTACTTGGGAGGCTGAGGCAGGAGAATAGCTTGAGCCCAGGAGAAGCAGGAGGTTGCAGTGAGCCAAGACTGCATCACTGCACTCCAGCCTGGGTGACAGAGCAAGACTCTGTCTCAAAAAAATAATAATAATAATTTTTAGAAAATCTATATACTAATGATAGAGCTACAGAATTATTAAAGGGTTTGGAAGAATGAATAATTCAAGAAAGTAAGAAGATAATGGCTTCCATATATGATATTCAATCATTTTTAGAAATCTAAAACATAAACCAGGGTCAAAGTAACTAGCTTCCCCAAACTGTGTTTAGAATTGTCTTTCAATTTTAGCTAAGGTCAAGTTAAAATCCAACTAGGCAGGAAAGAATATGATATCCCAGTTTCTGGTATGAGATTTCCCTTAAGTTTTCTATTATACTCCAAAAGGCAAAGCATTTATTTCAACAAACATTTGGCACCTTCATGTTCAAGTTCAATAGGAGTAGAGACCTTAGTGTACTATTCCTCAGTATAGTATTAATAGCTATAATTTACTAAGCACTTTCCATGTGCTAGGCATATTCCCACAGTAACCCTGTCAGGCACATAGGTCTTTATTCCATTCTGTAAGTGAAGAAACTGAGATACACAAGGTCAGTGGCTCAATCAAGACCAAATAACTAGTGCATGATGGAGCTGGCATTTGAACTCGGCTCTATCTCCAACTGTGGCTATAGGAGCCCAATCCTGTAAGAAGAAACATTTTATCTTCTATTCTTTTCAAAAAATAGCAGGATACCTTGGGACATGATGAATATAAACTAAAGTGTATTGTTCTTGCAAAGAAATATATCCTATGATTTCTCCTTCCACCTCCCACCTTGTTTTAAAAGGCAGTTTAAGGCAGCTAACCTTTTGCGTATATTTGCAAATACTAATAGTGAGAGACAAATGTTCGAAAAAATTTTACCAGTCATCCCTAATTTAGTTTACTAGAGGTAGAATGCTTTAATTTTCCACCTCAAAGCTTTGTTTAAAGGTGGGTGTCAAATTAATACTTGGACGCTGTACTCTTAACTCTTGAATGTTGAGGGCAATGTAATTAATAAAAAAGAGACTAAAGATAAGAGGGAGGAAAACAGTCATACACAAACCTTGCTTCTGGTCGCTAGCTGCAGTGACAGGGGTGCTGGCAGCAAGATGAGCGCTCTCCACAGTCCCATAAACCACAGGGCTGTGCTCGGGGACCTGGCTGGGCAGCTGCTGGGATTTGAAGTACAAAAAAGGGTGATAATGAGCGTGCGAACATAAAAACTAGCAACATGGAACCCAAGCAAGTGGGAAAGACAGGAGAGCACGGGAGATCACAAAATTAAAAAAGGAAAGCAAGGAAAAAATATATAGTCCAATTTAATAAGTTCAAAAGTACATGGGAAGACAGGGAAGATAAAGAAAGAGGCAGCAGAAAAGGGAGAAGGAAAAGAAATGATTACCATTAACCACAGCAAGAGAAGACAGCACAATCGTTAGTACAATTTATTCCCCATTGTTCCTTCTAAGGACAAGCCGACTTGTCAACCTAACAATAGATGTCACATGTGGGAGGGAACTTAACACCCTCCCAAAGACCAAAAGGATTTGGTCAACTTCATGTATAAATTACCTAGCAAAGCAGGACAAACAGAAAATGTAGTGAGACTGAAAACCAGTTATAGATTCAAGAAAACAATATTGAAAAATGATTCTTGCTACTTATCCATGTAACCGTACAAGTGAAATGCAACTCTGAAAGTATGTAAAGCACTTTCACAATAAAATATCTATAGGTTCTAGGTTAAGTATAGTATTTTCAGAATCAGAAATCTTGAGTAAAATACCAGGTTTTTCAGAGATAAGGAAACTCATTTTCACTCAGGCACTGTATTAGAATGAAAAATGCCCATCAAAATCCCAGCAAGGTAGGTTGAAAAAAAATCACAGCTATTGTTCAACTTAGAGGGAACAGAATTACACAGAGAGGACAAGAACACTCATTCTACATCACATTCCAGGCAGGTATTCATTCTGGATTTGAGCGTTACACAAAAGCCACAAAACAAAGCAGTGTCTCTCCTCGGAGATCTAAGGTCACATTTTTTGTTATCTATAATATCCTACAACAAATTATATCAGTGCTATCAGAGTAGAGCTTCTGCACAATTCTATTTTTCTTTTTACTTTTTTTTTTTTTTCCTGGGGAGTAGGGATGGGGAGATTAAGATGTGGGTGAGTGTGAGCAGACAGGGACACTTAAAAGTGAGAGCTGATAAAAAATATTTTGAAGACAGTAAGTCTCACTTAAAGTGAAAATATAAAATGAAATGGACACATACAATTCAGGATAATATGTATCATTTATGTAACAATGCTTTTCAGAATGTACAATATAAAATTTGTATTTGACTACATAAGGACTGTACAGAATAACAGAAATAGGGAAAATGCTATCATTTCACCTATTCATTAGACAATCAAAGTGTTCATATCCACAATTACTTCTAAATGAAGACTACTAAAATCATATTTCTATATATAGAAAAATGGAGAGTTACTGTTTTCACTTTGAATCAGAGACGAATAAAGAAAATAGCACTGCCGTAATTACTCTGAATCCTTAGTTTCAGTGGGAAAAAATGCACTACTGAAATTCAATAGAAAGGTTCACAGCTACAAATAAAAATATCGATTTTTCAATTCTACAGGCTGAAAACAGATCTAGAACAAACACTCCGTGTTATTTAGCATTCATTAAGCAGTTGTCCACATTTCCCAAGAAAGGTCTGTAAGTTGTATCATTTACCTGAGAGGAAAAAAAGTATTAACTACTCCAATTGCCTGGGAAATTAATAACAAATAAGACTGGTGGGAGGGGGCAATGTAACTGCTAAAAGTAGGTCACCAAAATGACATCCATAGAAAAAGTAAGATGTTTAAGACAGTAAAAGGCTACTAGAGTCGATTTTCCATCTAAAATATCTTCAATCATAAAAAAGATGGACATTTTAAAATTAACAAAGCCCTAGAAAGAATCTATGTAAAAGAACCATAAGAAAGGAATGAGATAACATGTTTGTTAAGTTACAGTTCGAAATCCAAGTATCCAGTACATAGGTATATATTCTCAAAATGCTGGGAAAGTATTTCTCAGTTTTCACAGCTATAAAATGTAGAAGTAAAGACCCTACAGTCTTCTTCAACTTTAGCATTTTATAAGACTCTAACAGTACTAATAAAATCATAACATATTAAGATAGAATACTTTTTTTTTTTTTTTTGAGACACAGTCTTGCTCTGTCACCAGCTGGAGTGCAGAAGCATAACTTCAGCCCACTGCAACCTCTGTCTCCTGGGTTCCAGTGATTCCCCTGCCTCAGCCTCCTGAGTAGCTGAGACTACAGACATGCGTCACCATGCCCAGGTAATTTTTTATATTTTAGTAGAGACGAGGTTTCACCAGAGTGCAGAAGCATAACTTCAGCCCACTGCAACCTCTGTCTCCTGGGTTCCAGTGATTCCCCTGCCTCAGCCTCCTGAGTAGCTCAGACTACAGACATGCGTCACCATGCCCGGGTAATTTTTTATATTTTAGTAGAGACGAGGTTTCACCATTTTGCCCAGAATGGCCTCCTGACCTCGTGATCTGCCTGCCTCAGCCTCCCAATGTGCTGGGATTACAGGTATGAGCCACTGCACCCGGTCAGAATTCAATACTTTAATCTTGTTTAGAATTAGTTTTAATTTAGGATAGTCTTCTCAAACTGTAGTTCAACCTTTAACTTCATCTCTTCTCTCCTAAAAAAGTAACTCAACTAGGCCAGTCGCTGTGGCTCACGCCTGTAATCCCAGCACTCTGGGAGGCCAAAGCGGGTGGATCACCTGAGGTCAGAAGTTCAAGACCAGCCTGGCCAACATGGTGAAATCCCAACTCTACTAAAAATACAAAAATTAGATGGGCATGGTGGCAGGTGCTTGTAATTAATCCCAGCTTCTTGGGAGGCTGAGGCAGGAGAATTGCTTCAACCCAGGAGGTAGGAGTTACAGTGAGCTGAGATTGCACCATTGCACCCCAGTCTGGGCAACAAGAGTGAGACTCCATCTAAAAAAAAAAAAAAAGTAACTCAACCATAAACAGTCTATTAAAAAGGAATTCCTTATCGTCCCAAAGCACAAATAATCATGAACTATTTTACTAATCAATAAGTCAGAAAAATCAGGACACATACCAAGTACTGTAACACAAAACATCACATCCAATGAATGCTGTATGCATTTTGATACATATAAAGAAATTAAGCTAGATAAGGTCAATTTAGCAACTCTTTCCACACTGTTGCAACAGTTCATAATTTATGTAAATGGTAAATTCCCCATGAAATTTTGCAAAATCTGATTGGTAGAAGGAAAAAAAAAATCAAATGTTTTTCACTTACAAACTAGAGTGAAAAGAGTTTAAGGGAGGGCAAGATATTAGATTCTTGATAGTGTTTGAGAAAAATTCTTTGTAAATTTTCCTTTACAATCTACTCAAAGATTTATATACTAAAGTACTGACCTCAAGGAATCATGGTAGGCTTGGGCCCACATACTGGAGGAATTTGTTTTTTAAAAACATAATGTTTACCTCTTAGGCAAACAGGCAACAGAATCTAAAACTGTTCTTAAATACTTCTTTGCATAATTTAAAATTCACATTTCTTTACACAGGCACATTGTTTTGCCCAGGAAGGGGGTCACCTTCTTTTGTCTTCTATTTTAATCACATACATGATAGGATACTTAAGTACAAAGGTGGTTATACACAACGGTCAACAACTATGACTACGGGGCCATATACCTGATTTTGTACTGCCCACAAGGTAAGTTTCTACAATTTCAAATGTTGGGGGGGGGGAAAAAAATCAAGAGACAAACAGTATTTCCTGACATATGAAAATTATGTAAAATTCAAATTTTGGTGCCCATAAATAACATGTTATTGAAACAGACACACCGATCCATCTACATATTTTGTATAACTGCTTTTGAGCCACAATGGCAGAGTTGAAGAGTGCTAAAAGAGATAATATGGCTGCAAAGTCTAAAATATTTACTATCTAGTCCATTACAGAAAATATTCGCTGACCTCTATTATAATTCATTTAGAGAAAGCCAGAGACTTCAAATAGTTACATAAATATTTTTTAAAAAGTTGATTTGCTGTCATCCTAAGAGTCTCATTCAATGACTTTAAA
Organism: Plecturocebus donacophilus; assembly: GCA_004027715.1. Classification (NCBI taxonomy): domain Eukaryota; kingdom Metazoa; phylum Chordata; class Mammalia; order Primates; family Pitheciidae; genus Plecturocebus; species Plecturocebus donacophilus. Next base: position 14,188 of record PVKP010034989.1, on the reverse strand, counting down.
ATAATCCTTGTATAAATACTTCATGTATTTAACATATATAAAATGATAAAACAAGTATAGCCTCCATTGAGAAACACTATGAAGGTTAAGAAGCAAAACAATAATATACCTGATGCCAGGAAAATGTACCAAAACATGCTTCTTTTTAGTAGGACTTTCTCCCTGTCTCTTATTAGAAAGGTGTGTGTCAATATGTGTGTTTTTCCTCCTGATGTTTACCTTGTGTAAAACACTAAGAATTCACTCATGGCTAAGACAAAATTCCTGGCTTCATAGAGCTTATATTCTATCAAAGAAAACATACGGTATAAACCACAAAATTAATCATTAATTACCATAGCTATAAATGCTCTACTGGGGAGTAAGAGTACAAAGATGACCTATCATCTGGGGTTCTGACTTTATGATGTGTGTGAGGGAGATATTTTGAGTAAACATTTAGGCTGAGTTTCAAAAAAATCAATGTGAATGTTGTCATGAAGAAGGGAGGGCAGGTAGATGCATCTCATGCAGAGAAAACCCATGTCTGAAGGCTCTAAAATGAAGAGTATTCCATGATCAACTACTTTATGTAAAAGGTAAGAGGGACACAGAAAGAACAGGGAAATCTGGTGTGAAATGAGGCAGTCAGGGGCCAGGCAGACAGGGCCTTACAGGCCACACCAAGGGTTTTGGTCTTTAACCCCATAGCAATAGGAAGCCAGGGCCAGGTTTTAAACAGCAATATTATAAAATCAGATTTGTGTTTTAATTTTTGTTTTTTTGTTTTTAACACAGGATCTCTCTGTCACCCTGGCTGGAGTACAGTTGTGCAATCACAGTTCACTGCAGCCTTCTTGACTTCCTGAGTTCAAGTGTTCCTCCCACTCCGGCTCCTAAGCAGCTAGGACCACAGGTGTGTACCACCATGCCCAGCTATTTTTTTCTATTTTTTGTAGAGATGGGGTCTCAGTATGTTGCCTGGGCTGGTCTTGAACTGGGCTCAAGTAATCCTCCCCAGTTGGCCTCCTAAAGTGCTAAGACTACAGGCATGAGACATTATATATCTGGCTGATGTTTTATAAAGATAATTCTGACCACTGCATGGAGAATGAACTAGAGAGAGGAAATAACAGTTATAAGGATACAGTTTTCAAAGTTACTTCAGTAGCCCAAGGGAAATAATTTTGGTGGTAATAATGGTGGGCAGTGACTGAACTTTACTTAAATGTAGGAGGTAAACTGACTGGGCTTGATGAGACATGGTAGAGAAGCCATCCATGAGGAGAGGGGGGTAAAAAGAAAAACATTAGGTTTCTGGATTTCTGAGATAGGGGCCAGTATGAGAAAGGGAACCCTGGAGGAGATGTAAGATTTGGGAGTCATGAGCTTGGAAAGAGGAAAACCATGATCTCCCGTTTTGAGGTTTAAGTGCTTGTGAAATACCTGAGTACAGAGATCAAGTAAAAAACTGAGTATCTAACCTGAAGCTCTGAAGTGTTCTCATAATATAATATGATATGCCATAAAAAACACTTCCTTCAAGACAAAGGCAATAAAAATAAATAACAACAGCAATAATATAATAGTAACAATAATTCCATTGAATTCGAATGCGGGAATTACACGATGTAAGGACTACAATAGTCATCAACCACATAAATCAGTTCTTTTTCTATACTAGTAAGGTTTGGCTGTGTACTCACCAATATCTCATCTTGTAGTTCCCATAATCCCCATACACACCTCAAAAATTCTATGCACATGAACTTTTGTATGTTTTTGTATGGACACTTAGTCAATAGTGAAGACACACTGGATAGTATTTTGTGGGAAAGGGTGTGATATGATTTACGTTTTAAAAAGATCACTCACTTGGGCTGTGTATAAAAAAATCAACAGAGGAGAGGCAAAACAGAAGAAGAGAGATGAGTGAGAAAGTTCCTGTTGTCTAGGGGAGAGCAAAATGAGCAAAGCGGCTTAGACTACAATAACAAAGTAGTGAAGGTGGTGGGAATGAGTCAACTAGGACTTGCTGATGTAATGACTGTGGAGAGTGAGATTAAGAGGATTTAAAGGTGACTCCTAGGCTTAGAACCTCAGCAACTGAGGTAGACTACAGTATAATTTACAAAAGAAGAACAAGGGAGCACATGAAACATCTGTTGAAATAGTTTATTTCATTCAATTTTTTGGAGACAGGGTCTCACTCTGCCATTCAGGCTGGATTTTAGTGGCATGACCACGGCTCACTGCAGCCTCAAATTCCCAGGCTCACACAATCGTCCTGCCTCAGAGACAGGGTCTTGATACGTTGCCAGGGCTGGTGTTGAACTCCTGGGTTCAAGCAATTCTCTCAGCTTGGCCTCCCAAAGTACTGGGATTACAGGCATGAGTCACCGTGCCTGGCCCTGAAATAAGTTTATAACGAAGGGGTCACAAACTCAAATCACTTCAGAAACCTTAACATGTAATGCAAAAGGGAGCAAAAAATAAGAGAACAAGGTAACAAACTAGAGAGTATATGCTTGGGCTAACAGCATTCAGATTAATGAATTTTTTTGTTCTTTAAGCACTGACCAGACAAGATAATATATACCTGCAATAGAGACCATCCTTGAAAGCAAGGAAAGGTTGCCAAGGTCAGAAATGAGGAGAGGAAACCTGGACACTCAAGAAAAAAAGCTTGAAGGCAGACTTAAGGAAATGATTTTTTTTTTTTTTTTTTTTTTTTTTTTGAGATGGAGTCTCCCTCTGTCGCCCAGGCTGGAATGCAATGGAGCAGTCTCGGCTCACTGCAACCTCTGCCTCCCGAGTTCAAGCAATTCTACTGCCTCGGCCTCTTGAGTAGCTGGGATTACAGGTGCCCACCATCATACTCAATGATTTTTGTATTTTTAATAGAGATGGGGTTTCACCATGTTGGCCAGGCTGGTCTTGAACTCCTGACCTCGTGATCCAGCCACCTCAGCCTCCCAAAGTGCTGGGATTACAGGCAGGAGCCACGAAGTCAGCCTAAGAAAATGATTTTCAAAGTTCTTATGGCCAAGAAGAACCCTCAAAAGTATACAAATACACAGGAATTAAATAATGTTTCTAAATGATATCTGGGTTAATAATGAAATAAAGATGGAAATTAAAAAATATCTGAATCAAGTGATAATAATGACACAAGTTATTAAAATATCTGGGATACAGCAAAAGAAGTGCTAAAAGCAAAGTTTACAGCACTAAATGCCTACATCAAAAAATCTGAAAGAGCACAAATTGACAACCTAATGTCACACCTTGAGAAATCAGAAAAACAAACACAAACTAAAACCAAACCTAGAAGAAGAAAAGAAATGACAAAAACTGACTCATGCCTATAATCCCAGCATTTTGGGAGGCAGAGACAGGTGGATCACTTGAGGTCAGGATTTGAGATCAGCCTGGCCAACATGGTGAGATCCCATTTGTACTAAAAATAAAAAAATTAGCCAGGTGTGGTGGCTACACCCGTGTAATCCCAGCCACTCAGGAGACTGAGGCAGTATGCAGTGAGCCAAGATTGTGCTACTGCACTCCAGACTGGATGACGGGGAGACTCTGTCTCAAGAAAAAAAAAAAAGAAAAAAAGAAACAAATAAAAATTGCAGCAAAACTAAATGAAATTCAAACAAATAAAAGAAGCAATAAAAAAGATCAATAAAACAAAATGTTGGTGCTTTGAAAAAATAGACCACTCACTAGATTAACCAAAAAAAGAGAGAAGATCCAAATAAGCTCAATTAGAAATGAAACTGAAAACAACAGACACAAGAGAAATTAAAAAGATTACTCATGATTACTATGAACAACTTTATGCCTATAAACTATAAAACCTAGAGGAAACGGATAAATTTCTGGAAACATACAACCCTCCTACATTAAATCAGGAGGAAAGAGAAACCCTGAACAGACCAATGACAAGCAGCAAGATTGAATCAGTAATTTAAAAACTGCCGACACACAAAAAAAGCCCAGGACCAGATGGATGCATGGCTAAATTCTACCAGACATTCAAAGAATTGGTACCAATCCTACTGAAACTATTCCAAAAGATTGGGAAAGAAGGAATCATCCCTAAATCATTCTACAAAGCCAGTATCACCCTGATACCTAATCCAGGAAAGAACACACAAAAGAAAGTACAGACCAATTTCTGTAATGAAGACAGATGTAAAAATCGCCAACAAAATACTAGCTAACCACATGCAACAGCATATCAAAAAGATAATTCATCATGATCAAGTGGGTTTCATTTCAGGGATGCAGGGATGGTTCAACATATGTAAGTCAATAAAAGTGATACATCGCATAAATAGAATTATAAACAAAACCCATATGACCATCTCAATAGATGCTGAAAAAACATTCAACAAAATCCAACATTCCTTTATGATAAAATCCTCAACCAAGTAGGCATAAAAGGAACTTACCTAAAAACAGTAAAAGCCACATATGACAAACCCATAGCCAATATCATACTGAATGGGAAAAAGTTGAAAGCGTTATCCCTGACGACAGGAACAAAACAAGGATGCCCACTCTCACCACCTCTATTCAACAAAGTTCTGGAAGTCCTAGCCAGAGAAATTAGGCAAGAGAAAGAAAAAAGGGCATCCAAATTGGAAAAGAGGAAGTCAAACTAGCACTGTTTGCAGATGACATGACTGTACACCTAGAAAACCCTAAAGACTCCTCAAAAAGACTCTCAGATTTGATAAACGAATTCAGTAAAGTCTTAGGTTACAAAATCGATGTACACAAATCAGTAGCACCACTATACACCAACAATGACCAAGCTGAGAATTAAATCAAGAACTCAATATATTTTACAACAACTGCAAAAATAAAATGAAATACCTAGGAATATGCTTAACCAAGGAGGTGAAAGATCTCTACAAGGAGAAATATAAAACATGGTTGAAAGAAATCACAGATGACACAAACAAATGGAAATGCATCGCATAATCATGGACGGGAAAAATCAATGTTGTGAAAATGGCCATACTACTCAAAGCAATCTACAGATTCAATGTAATTCTCATCAAAATACCAACATTTTTCATATAATCAGGAAAAATAATCTTAAAATTCATATGAAACAAAAAAAGGTCCCAAGTTGTCAAAGTAATCCTAAGCAATAATAAATAAATATAAAGTACATATTTGGAAGGGGAAAACTAAGAAATCTGGGAGCATCACATTACTTAAAATTATACAAGGCTATAGTTAACAAAACAGCATGGTACTGGTATAAAAGTAGGCACATAAGCTAATGAAACAGAATAGAGAACTCAGAAATAAAGCCAAGGAAGTACAGCCAACTGATCTTCAACAAAGCAAACAAAAACATAAATTGGGGAATAGACACTGTATTTAACAAATGGTGCTAGGAAAACTGGCAAACCTCATGTAAAAGAATAAAACTGGATTCCTATCTCTCACTTTATACAAAAATCAACTCAAGATAGATCAAAGACTTAAATATAAAGACCTGAAACTATAAAAATTCTGGAAGATAATATTGCAAAAGCTCTTCTAGATATCAGCCTAGGCAAATAATTCATGACTAAGACCCCAAAGCAAATACAACAAAAACAAATAAATGGAAGCTAATTAAACTAAAAACCTTCTGCAGAGCAAAAGAAATAATAATCAGAGTAAAAAGATAACCCACAGAGATGCAAACTATGCATCTGACGAAGGACTAGCATCCAGAATCTACAGGGAGCTCAAACAAATCAGCAATAATAATAAAAATCCCATCAAAAAGTGGGCAAAGGACATGAGCAGACATTTCTCAAAAGAAGATATATAAATTGTCCTACAAACAATATAAAAACATGCTTAACATCACTGATGATTAAGGAAATGCAAATTAAAACCACAAAGCAATAGCATCTTACTGCTACAAGAATGGCCATTATTAAAAAGTCAAAAAACAATAGGTACTGGCACGCAGGTGGGGAAAAGATTATGCTTATATATTGCTGGTGGGAATGTAAAACTAGTGGGAATGCATAACCTTTATGGAAAACAGTATAGAGATTCCTTAAAGAGCTAAAAATAGATCTACCATTTGATCCAGCAATCCCACTACTGGCTATCTACACAAAGGAAACAAAGTCATTACATGAAAAAAAGATTTGCACACATATGTTTATAGCAGTACAATTCACAATTACAAAGATGTAGAACTAACCTAAATGCATATGGATTAATGAGTGGATAAAGAAAATGTGGTATAGATACACCATGGAATACTATTCATTCATAAAAAGGAACAAATGTCTTTTGTACCAACTTGGATGGAGCTGGAAGCCATTATTCTAAGTGAAGTAACACAGGAGTGGAAAATTAAAAACCGTATGTTCTGACTTAAGTGGAAGCTAAGCTATGGGTACACAAAGGCATAAAGAGTGATATAACGGACTTTAGAGACTCAGAAGGGGGAGGGTGGGACAGGTAACAGGGATGAAAAACTACTCATCAGGTACAATATGGTACAATGTACACTACTCAGGGGACAGGTGCACTAAAATCTCAGAATTGACCACTATATAATTCATCCATGTAACAAAAAAACTACTTGAACCCCAAAAGCTATTGAAATCATAAATAAATAAATAAGTAAATATAAAGTTCATATTGGGAAAGGGAAAAATGAAACAAGAAAAACTCTAAAAGGCAAATATAGTATGAACAGAATTCTCTCACAAATATATAAAATGTACTATAAGTTATATTTGAGACAGTATAATAATGGTATTAAAACGAATCAATGAAATAGAAAAGTCCATAAACAGACCTAAGTGTATATAATAACACAGTAAATAATTAAAACAACTTTCAACACAAGAAAGCCGTAAGAACCTCTTCAATAAATAATACTAATACAAGAGACAGGCCATTTGGCACAATCTAAACCTCCCTGTATATATAAAAAATAAACTGTAGCTGGGAGTGGTGGCCCACACTTGTAATCCCAGCACTTTGGGAGGTTGAGGTGGGTGGATCACCTGACGTCAGGAGTTGGAGACCAGCCTGCGCAACATGGCAAAACCTCATCTTTATTAAAAATAAAAAAACATTAGCCAGGCATGGTGGCATATACATGTAGTCCTAGCTACTCAGAAGGCTGACGCGGGAGGTGGGAGGATTGCTTGAGCCCAGGAGCTCAAGACTGTCATAAGCAATCCAGCTACAGCAACACACAAGACCCTGTCTCAAAAATAAATAAATGAAACAAAATTTAGCAATTCCGTATGACAGAAGGCATGATTAACAAAGTTAAAACATAATCATCAAACAAGAAAAAAATTTTAACGTACGTCAAAGGATTTCTTTAACGTGTAAAGCACTCTTATAAATCTGTCAGACAAAAATCATCACCCAAAAGAAACATGTACAACAGGTAATTCATACACACACATATAACTGGTGAATATCAAAAAATTCTTAACTTCACAAAACACACAAAAATTAAACAAAATATTGTTTTTTATTCTGTCAGATAAGCAATGATATAGGGAAAAGAGTATTCTCTTTTACTGCTGGGTAAGAGATTAACTGGTACATTTGTGGAAGGTAGAAAATGACAACACAATAGCCCCAAAATAAGCAAACAAAGTTGTTCATCATAGCATTGTTAATATAGAGACAAAGAGGAAACAACATGAATACCCATCAATTAAATAAACTACGGTACATTAAAACAAAGGATACCATATAGACATTTTAATATAATCAAATATAAACATTTCTATGTGGTCTGAAAAATGTGATCTTAAGTCAAGGGAGGTTACTGTAAAAATACTAATTATGAAATGGCTTTCATAAACCCAAATTTATTAAATTATATGTTTGAGCTATGATCATGCCACTGCACTCCAGCCAGCGCGACAGAGTGAGACTCTATCTCTTAATTAAAAAAACAAACATATACACACACACAGATGTATACGTATATATGTACATGCACTAAAAGATGTCTGAAAGGATATTCACCCAAAAGTTAACAATGGTTAATTCTTGGTAATAAGAATTAGGATTAGGATTTCTTTCTTTACTACTCTTTTCCAATGAAGACCTGTAATTTGTATAAAGTTATTTTAATTTTGAAAATATATTTTAAATAAAAGACTAAATCTGATAGTTCCTTGTGATCTTTCACAACACTTCTTGTAATCACTTACAACTATCATAGTCATCAGATGACTATAAGTTCCAATACTATTACTCAGTGTCCAACTAGGAGTAGGCAGTAGGAATAAAAATTGTTATATACACAAAAATCTAAGTTACATTTTCTTTATAATTAGGATTTGGGTTTAGAGTATTCAGGGTAAAATTAAACCACTATAAAACCAAAGGCTTTTATATCATTTGATGAAGAATTATGAGAAAACGGACCAAATATAAAAAACACACAAAATTTAATTTTACTAATGTGTCTCATAGGCTTATTTTTCTTGGAATACCCAAACAACTTAAAACATACTTGCTCCACTGGCTTCCCAAAAAAGGTTATGTATCTCAAAAGTGGATGAAATTCAAATATTCTTTTCTTACTTGCTTTAGGAAATTTCTACAGGCATTGAAGCTGGAGAATCTCAGATGTATTTAAAAATTAGACATTTTTTAAAAGTCATGTTGGAGTTAGACCTGATGAAATAAACAATCTTGCTCTACAAATCTAAGTAGAAACCTTTGATAATCTGTGTGCAAATTATTTAAAAATAATTTTTATTACTGCATAACAGATATATATAGTTTCAGTGTACACATAAAAACAACATATTCAGATAATTCAAAGATAAATATTTGTCTTTTCTTTATGCTAGGAGCATTTGAACTCTTCTGGCTATTTCAAAATGTATAATAGATTACTGTAAACTACAGTCACCCTACTGATCTACCAAATATTAGGTCTTATTTCTTCTATCAAACCAAAGAGTATATACAAATTGATTTTAAACTATGAAACAGCATAACAAAGCAAGGGTCTCTGTCCATCATGATGCACAGAGAACGGGACACTTTTCAAATATCCCATTTAAAAACTTGAGAGAATCTGCCCCAGCTTAGATGCCTATTTAAAGTCTACAAAGCTTTACATATTACTGAAGAGTACCTTTTTAAGTTAAGGGAGGTTATTGATAAGTTATTTCGTTAAAGATAAAGAACAATATAATTTAATTTAGTAACCACTAAATTTAGAACACAAAGAAGAGAGATCCCTTTTTACCGTAGTCACTACTAAAACAAAACCATACCCATATGCTTTAAGGTACAGAATGATATTAATTCATCAGTGCCTATGACAAAATGAAATTTTAAAGGACTGGATTTGTTTACATTATACTAGGTATCACCTCCAAATTCTTCGTGTGGGAATGTAACTACTTACTGCACATATCAACTTATAACATGAATATCACAACGGAAGCTGTAGATCCAATTCTAGGAAACTATCACTGCTAAGCCATGAAATGAACTACAGTTGACCCTTGAACAATTCAGGAGCTAGAGGCACTGACTCCACACAGTTGAAAATCTGCATATAACTTTTGACTCTCCAAAAACTTAACTAGTAACAGCCTACTGTTGACTGAAAGCTTTACCAATAAAACGTATTTTTTCTCTGTACGCATGTATGTTATATATAATACATTATATATTCTTACAATAATGTAAGCTAGAAGAAAATGTGTTTAAGAAAACCATCAGGAAGAGAAAACACATTTACAATACCATACTGTATTTATCAATACCATAAGTTTACGTTATCTGTTTACAAGATAAATCATCTGTCTAAAATGGTGGGACACTGCAGATCTAAATCTATAGTACATCTCCAGCAATTCAACTTTTTCTTATAATTTTATCACTTTTCTCTGCTTCCTGGAAGTACTGCCAGCATCACTGGTGGCACTCTGTATGGGTCCCAAGGCGTTATTCAAGGTTTATGAAAGTGCTTTAAACATGAGCAAAAAATATGCAAGAATGAAGAGAGATCACTTTTTACTATGAGGCACAATTTACAGGAGTGATGAATTGCTCACTTGAAGATGGTTAATGTCACAGGGTATCGTAAGCAGATATTCCCAACACTTGAGCTCACGAAAATAGCAACAGGAGGTGGCTATAAAATTACATTAGTACAGTATGTACTACAGTTAACTTCATGTAGTTAGGATGTAATATTGCCTCTTTTCGTTTTTTTGTTTTTTTTTTTGAAAGACAAGATCTTGCTATGTTGCCCAGGCTGGTCTTATACTCCTGGGCTGAAGCAACCCTCCCATCTCAGCTTCCCAAAGTGCTGGGATTACAGGCATGTACCATCATGTCCAGTTTGCACATTTATGTCTGTTTACATTTCTCTCAATTGCAAATGGTATCATGTGTGGTCTGTATTTGTGTACCTAAGTTTTGATAAATTTTAACTGTTATAATAGATTTGTATATATTTTATGGCACTAAATGAAAAAATAGACTAGTATCTACATATATTTCATGCATTCAAGACATACCTAAATTTTTCCTTTTTTTGATAATTTTAGGCAGTGTGTCATCTGGGAGTTTTTTCAAGTTATCACAATGTTGAAAAAAATTTCCAATATATTTACTGAAAAAAATTATCATTTAAATGAACCCTTTTTGTTCGAGGGTCAATTAAAATAAATGGTCACAGAAGTTAAAGTTTGCAGGTATCAACTTCATAAGCAGGTCTACAAAAGACTGAATAACCTGATGCTTTAGTAATTTTCCAAAATGGTAGGAGATGTAACTTTCCTAAGATATGATATCAAATCATAATCTTCAAACTTTTCTCTACCACAAAGCCCCATAGCATAGTAATCTCTCCCATGTGAGATAATTGTGTTTCACTACAAGAATAATTCTAAAAGCTGAGGGGGGAGCAAAAAGAATAGATCAAGGAAGAAAGGTACATAATTCATTTTTTAAAATTAAGTGACCTCTGTCTGGGCATGGTGGCTCATGCCTGTAATCCCAGCGTTTTGGCTAGGTGAGCAGATCACTTGAGGCCAGGAGTTCCAGACTGGCCTGGGTCAACATGATGAAACCCCATCTTTACTAAAAATACAAAAATTAGTCGGTGTGGGGGCATGTGCCTGTAATCCCAGCTACTCGAGAGGCTGAGGCAGAAGAATCACTTGAACCCGGGAGGCAGAGGTTGCAGTGAGCCGACACTGTGCTACTGCACTTGCACTCTTGCCTGGGTGACAGTGAGTGAGACTCCACCTCAAATTAGAAAAAACTCATCCCCTTTAAAAGTAGACAATTTTAACACGGCATCATGTATTTGTTTTTAACCTATAGGGTTTCCATGAAGATTATTAGGCATAATAGCTAGCATATTTCTAAATACAGGGATATTCCTTATGCCTTATCATCATCATCAAGAGCTGAGAGATTTGATACTGAGAGAGTAACAAAATTCTTCCTTCTTTCCCATTTTAATATGTAAGAACTAAAAGGGAACTCTCAGATTATTTCATGCAATTCCTCATTTTACGGATGAAAAACTAGGGGTTTTAAGAACTTAATGTTCTGACCCACTATTATAAATTTAAGTAACAGAGTGAAAACTAGCAGCAAGTGTTCTAGGGCTCCCCGATATCCACTCATGCACCTCCATCTGTGCACTGTGATCCTCTGTATGGACACATGCATATATACATATACATATTTCCTAAATATGTGAGATATAAAATCTCTACTAGTTATCTCCGAAAATTTTAAGACTTAAAAAGAATAGTTTCAAATTCCATCTACTCCTCATTAGGGTAAAAACAGCGGTAGCAAAAATTTGTTTCTCCTCACAGAAATCCAATGCAGTTTCCTCAATTAACTTGTAGGTTGTGTCACAAATTTAATATAATGGCTGCCTCAGCATCCACTTTTAGGCCTGGCATATGTTTTTGAAACCCAGGTGTACCCTTTCACCTTTGGCCTAGTTCAAACGTTTCCTTCCTGTGTAGTTGCTTGTGACAGACATCGTTTGTTCCTCAACTCACTGACCCAAAACACAACACATCCCACAGCTGCTGACCATGATAAAACCTAATGGTTAAAACCAGAGTCATATAAATAAGTTCACCCTTTGGGAGTGTTTTCTTTAAACTAGCAAATCCATAACTCCGGTGAGGAAGCCTAAGGGAGGACATGGACCTTAATAAAGGGGTAGTTTTAGTCCTCTCTCTCGCTCTCTCCACCTGCTGAGTGAGTTCCCTGCTGTCTTCAGAGCTCCCTTACCAACCTCCCATCAGCACTACTAACCTCTCCGGGATTAGTAAATAATTAATTTTTTTCTGTTTCATGAATTTTGGTTTCACTTCCTCATTGTGTCTCACCTGACAAACACACCCAAACGTAACCGTTCCCTGGTCAGGGCTCTCTTGGTTTATGGCCACTCTGGACAGAGAGACCTCAAGACCAAATTAGATAAAAATCACAACAGCTTGATTGCTTGCCCGAATCAACTCATTATCCCTTTCTTCAAAGTTCCCCATGTAAACTCAATATTATGTTTCACTACAAATAGAGGTATTTTTAAACTTCAAGAGGCATCCCTGACTCTCTCCCTTACATCTAGAGAAAACTTACATCCCCATTTATATATGTGCAGTACTGGTTATGCCGGCTGTGCTGGCATTAACGATAGCATCGCCAATCATTTCCATAATCATCCCAATTTAGACAGTAAATTACATGGTCATTCTTTTTAATAGTCCTTATTTAGTTATTAAGTAATTGCTGAACATTTCTCCAACTGGCTTCCTTTGCTTCAACTAATTTCTCACCTGAAATATGATAATAATAGCCTTCCTTCATCTAATTTCCCATTTTTGCACGCGCTGTTCCTCTGCCTAAATACCTTTTTCTTTTCATTTTGTGAATACCCATGGAAGTCAGATCAAATGGCATCTCTTCGGTAAAGCCTTCTTAACATTAATAACAGATAATATTTGCTGAATACTCATTATGCACCAGGCACTGAACTTAAACAATTTTTAAGCATTTTATCTCATTTAATCCTCTCTGTATGATAGGTTTTACTTTTTAAATGTAGAAGCTAATGCCCTGGGAGAAAGTAATCAGGCTAGTTACAAAACTGAGTAGGAGAACAGAGACTTGAAACCCAGTATGTCTGGTTCAAAGTCAAAGTTTTAAGCCTCTTTCATGTTTTATTTTACCTGTACTACCACCATTAATGGGTCTCTGATATCTGTGCTACAATTCTGCCCCACTTGATCACCTCTACACCAGTCAGATCTTAGTAACTGGTCTTCTGTTTCCCTTTAGAGAGACTGGGACCTCCCCCTTGGTGGTAGGGAAAGGCTTTGCTCTCCACAGCACAAGCAATTATGTCTAACTCAAAGCAGGTACTGCAAGGCCAAAAGTACTACAGTATCCACTGTTTAACCCTAAATTCTGAGGCAGGGGTCTGTCTCATCTGTAGTCTTCTAATGAGACATGACTCTGTATTTATCTGGAATGATGTCAAAATTAAAAATTAATAAAACTGAAGTTTAATGAGTTTTCTTTGGCTGGCAGAGTGCTATTTTGTCAATGAAATTAGGTGCCAATATTTATAACTTGCAACTTTTTTACACATAACTAAAGATTTCTAGCTTCTTCTGAAACACTGGGTCAACACTCTTTTTTTGAGACAGAGTCTCTCTGTTGCCCAAATTGGAGTGCAGTAGCATGATCTCGGCTCACTTCAACCTCCACCTTCCAGTTCAAGTGATTCTCCTGCCTAAGCCTCCCAAGTGGCTGGGATTACAGATGCCTGCCACCACACCTGGCTAATTTTTTTCTATTTTTAGTAGAGACAGGGTTTCACCACGTTGGCCAGGCTGGTTTTGAACTTCTGACCTTAAGTGATCTGCCCTCCTTGGCCTCTTAAAGTGCTAGGTTTACAGGTGCAAGCCACATCCGGCCTGAGTCAACAATTTTACACAATGTAATGATCAGGCAGCAACAACCATGTCCCTTAACCAAGGATACCCTTTCCCACTCTCTGTGTATCACTCTTCTTTCTTTTTTTTTTTTTTTGAGACAGAGTCTTACTCTGTCACCCAGGTTGTAGTGCAAGAATCCAATCTCAGCTCATTGTAACCTCAGCCTCCAGAGTAACTGGGATTACAGGCAC
>PVKP010034988.1:0-23714 GCA_004027715.1 Plecturocebus donacophilus | reverse complement strand
GGAGGGGGGAGAGAGAAGACAGCGGCCTGGGGAGGAGGGAGAGAGAAGACAGCGGCCTGGGGAGGAGCCGCTGGGGAGGGGTCGCCTCTGGATTCTGTGCTGAGGTGGGTGCAGCAGGAGCTGCTCCCAGGTGGATTGTCCAGGTTTGCCCATTGCCTTCATTCTTCCCCACCTCATCTACCCGGGAAAGAAGGACGTGTACATCTGGAAGCCTTAATTCAGACTGTTTTTACTGTTGAATAATGGCATTCTCTAGGTTAGAATTTAGGGGCAGTAATCTAAAGATTCATGAGATGAAAGTCATACATCCCAAGAAACTACTTGTACTTGGCATAGGGCTACTAGATTTAGCAAATAAAAGTGCAAGGACGGGACACCCAGAGTGAGACACACTCACACTGAACATAGAGGAAGAAAACGCAGCAGAACAAAGCACTTCCTCTCTCTACCGCTCGAGGCACCTCGGGCCTGGAAATCCAGTGACCAGGCCGATCAGCAACAGAAAAGGACAGCTTTGAGATCCGATCTATAAAATAAATAAACAAATAAAGACGGGGGGTTTCTGTTTGTGTTTTGTTTTTTGAGATGGAGTCTCCCTCTGTCATCCAGGCTAGACTGCAGCGGCGAGATCTCGGCGCACCGCATCCTCCACGTCCTGGGTTCAAGCAAGTCTCCTGCCTCAGCCTCCTGAGTGGTGGGATTACAGGCGTGTGCCACCACGCTCGGCTAATTTCTTTGTATTTTTAGTAGAGAAGGGTTTCGCCATGTTGGCCGGGCTGGTCTCGAACTCCTGACCTTGTGATCTGCCAGCCTCATCCTCCCAAAGTGTTGAGACAGGCGTGAGCCACCGCCCCCCGCCAAAAGACAGTTTTAATGAGATACACAGTGGCTGGCCAAGATATCCATCGGGACCTCCTGGGGCGGTGTCAGGGTTCAGGCTAGACAACGGACAAGGGGTTTGGGCTTTTGGAGCGCAGCAAGTGGCGGGAAGGAAACCAGGAAGTGTCCGGTGAACTAGGTTGTTCAGGAAACATGCCACGTAGGCCAGGCACAGTGGCTCACACCTGGAATCTGTGAAAGTGTTGTAGCAAAACTCCAGCCAGAGAAGACAGGGACCAACGCAGACGGAAGAGAACTCAATTCGGGCCCCGGGGCCAGCAGCAGGCTCACGCTGAAAACGGCCGCCAACCCCAACAAAGAAGGCGGTCTGGCTCACCTGCGGTCTGAGGCTGCAAAGCAAGGCAGTGGGTTTTAGACAAAGGCGTCAATCAAGTTTTACAGTCTTGGGCTTCGTGGTCATTTAACTCTGTGACCTTGCAGCTGAGGTGAGGGTGGAAAGGCTGCGGAGCACGCAGGGAGATGAGGAGCAGGAAATGCAGAAGTGTGTTGGGGCGCAGACCTTCGGATCTGCTCTGGGCTCTTATCTGTGCGGAGAGAGGGTGGTGCCTGGTCTGCTTTGCCTTTACTTTTTTCTAAACACAGCTTACAGCCTAGCCTAGGAGGCAAGATAAGCTTGCAGCTTCACTAGGGAGAGGTTACTTAAGTTCCTTAGCCTTTGTACAACTCTTAAACGGCCTTCACTTAAAGTTTAACTGCTACCTATGTTATCCTTATTATTTAAACTATATTTTGCTCTATTTTATTTCATTTTATTTCCCTTCCACAAAAGAAAGTTCTGTCTTAAGCTGGGCGCCATGGCTCACACCTATAATCCCAAACTTTGGGAGTCTGAGGCGGGCGGATCACAAGGTGAGGAAATCAAGACCAGCCTGGACCAACATGGTGAAACCACGTCTCTACTAAAAATACAAAAATTAGCCGGGTGTGGTGGTGGGCGCCTGTAGTCTCAGCTACTAGGGAGGCCGAGGCAGGAGAATCTCTTGAACCTGGGCGGTAGAGGTTGCAGTGAGCCGAGATGGGGCCATGGCACCCCAGCCTGGGGACAGAGCAAGGCTCCATCTCAAAAAATAAGAAGAATGAGATAAATCTTGAGAGCGCAAACTCAGTAAGCCAAAGGAAGAAGTCAGGCTGGGAACTGGGTCATGCAAACCTGCCTCCCGTCTTGGATTCTAAATAAGATGGCACAAGATGAAAAGCTACCTACCTCCCCAGCGTTTTGCCCACAGGGACATTCCTAGCGAGCTCCAAGATCTTTACCCGAAGGTGTTTCCGTTCACGTTTCTCCATGGCAATGTAAATCGATAGCTCGTCCTTAAAGGTGCAGTCACCCCAGCCCATCAGACACGAGCACATACCTGATTGTTGCTCCCCAGCCCCATTTTGTCCGTGTATTTTTCCTCTGCCCCATTTATCTATGTGATCTTATGTAAAAATGCGGATTCACTGAGCCAGACAAAGGCATGAGTGACTATTCTTCCCAACTCTCCTCTGCATGAAAATTGTGCACTTTTCAATATCCTGTCCTTCCTTCTTTAAATTTGGAGCCCCCAAAATCATCTTCAGAGAAAGTCTGAGGCGCGTCTCCTGGGTGCACGCGCTTAACTTTGGCAAATAAACCTCCTAAGGTGGCTGAGACGTGTCTCACCGTTTTTCTTTGGGAGGCCGAAGTGGGTGAATCACTTGAGGGGGCAAGTTCGAGACCAGCCTGGAGAAACCCCGTCTCTACCAAAAATACCGAAATTAGCTGGGCGTGGTGGCGGGTGCCTGTAATCCCACCCACTCAGGAGGTTGAGGCAGGAGAATCACTTGAACCCAGGAGGCAGAGGTTGCAGTGAGCCGAGGTCACGCCACAGCCTGGGTAATAGAGTTAGACTCTGTCTGAAATAAAAATAAAAATAAGATTAAGAAGCAATAGGCCGGGCGCGGTGGCTCACGCCTGTAATCCAAGCACTTTGGAGGCCAAGGCGGGCGGATCACCTGAGGTCGGGAGTTCAAGACCAGCCTCACCAACATGGTGAAACCCCGTCTTAAAAAAAATAAAAAGAAGAAGAAATAAGGTGTGGGGTCCTCTAAGGTGAGTGGAAAGTGTTTTGAATACATAAAGGTAAATATTAACAATCTAGATGAGGAATCTAATCTTTAGAATATTAAAAATAAATTCTTGAAGCCAGAGTTAGATCATGTGAAATTTGTATTCAAACACAAAGCACAGCTTCTCAGGCACTTTTGCATTCAATCAGTTAATCAACAAAATTGATTTGAGACTGCTGTGACTACTGTCAGCATAAATACAAATTTAAAAAAAAACATGAATTCTAAATTTCCCTAGTGCCAAAAGGGAAAGCGAATGCATTCTTCTCTTCAGTGTTTCCTCTCAAAAACACAATATTGTCGATGCTGTTTTTTTTGAGATGGAGCCTCACTCTGTCGCCCAGGCTGGGGTGCAGCGGTGCGCTCTCGGCTCTCGGCAACCTCCGCCTCCCAGGTCCAACTGATTCTCCTGCCTCAGCCTCCCGAGTAGCTGGTACTGCAGGTGCGCACCCCCGTGCCCCCTAAGTTTTGTATTTTTAGTAGAGACAGGGTTTCACAGTGTTGGTGAGGCTGGTCTCGAACTCCTGACCTCATGGGCTGCCCGCCTCGGCCTCCCGAGGTGCCGGGATTACAGGTGTGAGCCGCTGGGCCCGGCAATGTCAATGCTCTTGTCGCTGAAATGTATGTATGACTTTTTGGAAAGCAGAGAGCCTCCCACCAGGCCCGGGTTCTAGGACACTGTCCCGGGCAGGGAGAACATCAGGGAGGCGGCCTCCCGTGGCCTGGAAGCTGGTCTCAAGATCACCCTCCTGCTTGTCAGAAGGTGGACGTGTCATTTCTCCTCTGGATGATGGATGAGTTGCTCCTGCCCGCCTGAGAGCAGGCGGTTCTCTAGTGGGTTGCCTGGGGTATGCAGTCTGGTTTAATGCTTATTCAATAATTAAACCATTTGCTTTTTATTCTGCCCTTGTGAAGAGATTTTCTGGGTGGGCAGGAGATTTCGTTTGAATTATTTTTCCAGTGGGAGGAATGAGATCTTAGAGATAGCAGTGACCTACTTGAGAGAACAGGGTGACGAACAGGATCTGTAGGGCCCGCTGTGTGCCATGGGCATGAGTCCTGCCCGCCTTCCAGGGCCTCGCTTGATTCTCCGCAATGCTTGGGGAGCCAGAGTTGCTTTTCTTTTGGGTGGACACAGGAGACCCTTAGTCACGATGCACAAAGACAGTGCCAGGAACCAGCTCCAGGTTCCGTGGCTGCATCACGGAAGCCACCCAGGGTAAGGGTCCCAGGTGGAGCCAGACGGATGGGCTGTCTCACGATCCCACGGCAGGACAACCTCCAGGGCTCAGGGAAAGACATTGCCACCGGTGGAGAGTCCGGGCATGGTACTCTTGTCTTCTTGGGAGAAAGAATTCAGCCAAGAGACAGAAAGCAGATTTAAGGCAGAAACAAGAGTTTACTGAGGCCCAGCATGGTGGCTCATGCCTGCAGTCCCAGCACTTTCGGAGTCCGAGGGGGGCAGATCATTTGAAGTCAGGAGTTTGAGACCAGCCTGGACAACATTTTTAAATATTTTCAGTCTATACTGAAAATACAAAAATAAGCCAGGCTTGGTGGTAGGTGTAACCCATGCTAGCAGGGAGGCCAAGGCACAAGAATCCCTTGAACCTGGGGTGCAGAGGCTGCAGTGAGCTGAGATCGTGTGGCTGCAGTCCAGCCTGGGCCACAGAGTGAGACTGTCTCAAAAAAAACAAACAGAAGTTTACTGAAGCAAAGACAAGTACACTTGGAAGTAACCAAGCGGGCCACTCAAAAATTGAGGCCGTGCGGACCTCCGGCTCAGGGTTCTTACGGTTTACAGTTGCCCGTCCGGTCTCGGTCCCTTCCCTCATCCTTCCCCCGGAGGATGGCCGATGCCGCCCGTGCGAAGACTGGCCGGTGTCCGGGAAGGGCCTGGTCCGCCGTTGGGGGCTGAAGTCGTGCGCCTGCTCTCTAGGGCGATTTCCCCTCCCGGGGCTGGCGCCTATAGGGGAAGGCCATATATGGGTCACATGCCACCATTGTCAGCTCTTATCAGGAAGTCTTGCCCATGAGCCAGACCTGTCCCGGTGTGTGGGGAACATGTCCCCTCCCTGTCGGCATCCGCCTGACACTCTCCGGGACCCTATCCTGCGCGGCTCACAGCTGCAAATCTACCCAGCGTAACGCGAGGACAGTGAGCTGGAAGCACGTCAGGCTCCCCGCCTCCTCCCGCACACACGGCCCCGTCCTGGGCTCTGGCCTTCTCACACCAGCTGTCTTTGCTGAATGTGGCCACGACACACAGCCTGACCTTCCGTGGGAGGACGAACTCAGCGTCTCTGAATTCCAGCTACAAACCCCGGGGAGAGAGGATGTGGCTGCCCAGCCTTGGCCCCACGATCCCCGTGCTCCAGTCCACGGTGGGCAGAGGGCAGGGCCCCACAGGCACCCTGCGGTGGGGGTGGGCAGAGAGAGGAGGGTGCACATCCTGCGTGTGGGCAAATCCCCACAGCTACACCACAGGTCGTACGGAGACAACGGAATCGAGGCTTAAATGGGAGACGTGACTTTCTCACGTCAAGGGGAGTACCCAAGGCCAAGATAAGTGCCCAAGGTCAAGGTGAATGCCCACGGCCAAGATGAGTGTGCCAGGCCATGGTACCTGCTCAGGGCCAAACCGAGTGAGTGCCCAAGGTTACAGTGAGTAAATGCCCTGGGCCAAGGTGAGTGCCCAAGGCCAAAGTGTTAAGGCCAAGGTGACTTCCCAGGGCCCGGACAAGTCCAGATGAGGCTTCAGTCTTCACCCTGTGCATTCTCTCCGGTTCCAGGGTCCCTGAGAGGAGAACACTGTGACGCACGTTAAAGCCAAAAGCACTCCCGTGAGTTTGTAATTCTAATGGTTCTTCCTTCCACACATCACCCAATTCACCTCGATGCTGTAATATCTTTAAAATATAAAAACTAAGTATGTTTGTTTACTAAATGACTACCTCTATATAATAAAATGGTCCATGTAATTTCCTCTTAAGATTAAGAACATTAATTAGGGTCAGGTGCAGTGGCTCACACCTGTAATCCGCGCACTTTGAGAGGCTGAGGTGAGAGGATCACTCGAGGTACAGAGTTGATGGCGAGCCTGGGCCACACAGTGAGACCCCATCTCTACAAAAAATTTAAAAATAAAAAATAAGCTGGGCATGTTGGCTATATGGGAGGCTCAGGTGGGAGGATCGCTTGAGCCCAGGAGGTCGAGATTGCAGTAAGCAGTGATCACACCATTGCACTCCAGCCTGGGCAACAGAAAGGGACCTCGTCTCAAAGAATACAGACAAAAAGTTAAGAAAACCATGAATTAAGAAATATTTCCAAAAATGAAAAAATGTAGAAAAGATTCAAATTGGCTGGGTGTGGTGGCTCACACCTGTCATCCCAGCACTTTGGGAGGCTGAGGCGGACAGATCACCTGAGGTCAGGAGTTCGAGACCAGCCCAGCCAACATGGTGAAACGCCGTCTCTACTAAAAATACTAAATTAGTGGGCGTGGTGGCGGGTGCCTGTAGTCCCAGCTACTCGGGAGGCTGAGGCAGGAGAATCGCTTGAACCCGGGACGCGGAGGTTGCAGAGAGCTGGGATCATGCCACTGCACTCCAGCCTGGGTGACAAAGCAAGACTCCATCTAAAAAAAAAAAGAAGAAGAAGAAAAGATTCTAACCTCCCTCGCTTTCTGCTGTGCCTGCTTTCCTCTTGAGGATCGGCTGTGTGATTTTGGCACACTGCCCTCTGGATGAACGTTGAGTCTCTGACTGTAAATTCTTAGACACAGGAACTATGTTTGCGTGACTCTGCACTTCAGCTGGCTTACTGCACCTGCAACTCAATGATATTTAAATACATTTTGGGAATGATGGCAAGTAGAAGCAAAATGATATTATTTGTGAGCTATTTAAACACGAACCTCAACCTGTCAGGGTGTCACGAGCTTCGCAAATTTCATGGCAGAAATACCCAGACCATCAGGACCCCTGTCTGGCGCGCCCTGCCCTGTGGCGTCTCACGCCCTGGCTAGGAAAGGGAGACTCCCAGAACAGCGGCTTCCAGCCTCATGCCCTTTCCTTGAACAATTCACCTGCTCCACTTCATAAATGACAGCTTGTTCGATTTCATCAGAGCCCGCCCCACACAGAATGATGGCATTGTGCCCAATGTGGGCATGTTGTGTGTGCCCGAGTCTGTGTTTCGGAAAGCTGATGTCAAGATCAAACAAATGATCAACGTTCCAAGCAGGGCACAGGCCAGGCCTGGCTGGTCAATGCCATTTCTGTCATCATCACAGTTTCCATCTTCCACTGGAGCTTTTATGTCAAGAGTTCTCAGTGTTTCTCACTAAGAAAATGTCCCAACCCTGCCGATTCCGTGGTGGCATGCAGGCCACGGGATGTCTCAGGGGACCCCACATGTGCTTCCAGGACAAGTCGGAGCAGTTTTGGCTCCGTCCTCCAGCAGCCAGCTCCGGGTTTCTGAAAGTTTTAGCTTCTTCTTTTTTTTTTTTTTTTTGGATACAGAGTCTCCCTCTGCCACCCAGGTTGGAGTGCATGGGGCGATCTCAGCTCACTGCAGCCTCCGCCTCCCAGGTTCAAGTGATTCTCCTGCCTCAGCCTCCTGAGTAGCTGGGTGCAGGTGTCCGCCACCACATCCAGCTAATTTTTTGTATCTTTAGTAGACATGGGGTTTCACCATGTTGGCCAGGCTGGTCTCGAACTCCTGACCTTGTGATCCGCCCTCCTCAGCCTCCCAAAGTGCTGGGATTACAGGTATCAGCAACCATGGCTGGCTGAGTTTTAGCTTTCTTTGGCCGTCAGAGGCATTTTCTTTCTCTTCCATTTGACTTTTTGTTAGGAAGTGGAACTTTTTATGACACATTTGTCTCAAAGGTTGTACAGAAGAATCTGTACAATCAAACAAGGTGGAACAATCAAACAAGGTGAGAAGCTTGATTGTTTTGGAACGATATACAAGCATCCTACAATGTTCTCGAGTCCCTCGTGGCAGGGAATTGGCAGACACTGAAGTTTGTGGTGCAAATGTGTGTAAAGCTAGTTACGTAACGTTCCCAGGTTCTTAGCGCAGCGCCAAAGCAAATTGTTCAAAATGATCCCAAGGAGCCAAATCAATTTTTAAAAATGCAATTATTATTTGTACATTAAAAACAAAATTTAATAAAATATAAAAATCTGTGGTCATCTCCATGGGATTTGTTTGCAGGAGCCACTTGGGAAAGAATAATTAAACAAGCAGCCTGGAGGGACGGAAGTCCAGGAGTAGCGTGTTTATTGTTAGAGGCTGTTGACATTTATCAACAGCCACCTCCCTACAGGCAGGAGCTGACCCTCACTGCAGTTCCCCTTCACCCAGCCATGTGTCTCCTCCCTGTCCACGAGATCCAGGCCCGAGTGCTGTCCCTATCCCCTTTTTAACGCCTGGCAATATACACGTGACATAAAGTTGACCGTCTTAGCCATTTTAAGCTGGCAGTAACTGCAGCCAGGACCGCTGTCCTCTCCAGAGCTTTCCATCCTCCCAAGGTGAACCCTGGGCCCACTGATTACACACTCCCCACTCCCTCCTCCAGCGCCTGGCACCCACCTCCTCCCGATGTCTTCTTGGATTTCACTCCTCTAAGGACCGTGCTGAGGAAAGAAAAGAACTTTCATCTGAGGAAGGCAAATCCTTTCAAATGATCAGGCCCAGAGAAACATTAAAATGGGACTGTGTTGGAGGCATTTGAACCAGAGCAATGCATCCTGAATAGGAGCTGGGTGAAAGGCTGAGACCTCCTGGGCTGCACTCCCAGATGGTTAAGGCATTCCAAGTCACAGGGCAGGAGAGGATCACAAGACACACGTAGAGACCTTGCTGATAAAATAGACTGCAGTAAAGAAGCAGGCCAAACTCAAAAACCGAAATGGCCATGAGAGTGACCTCTGGTCGTCCTCACTGCTACACTCCCACCAGTGCCATGATGGTTTACGGACACCATGGCAACATCAGAAAGTTATCCTATATGGTTTAAAAGGGGAGGCATGAATAATCCACCCCTTGTTTAGCATATCATCAAGAGATAATCATAAAAATGGGCAGCCAGCGGCCCTTCACTGCTCTGCCTATGGAGTAGCCATTCTTTATTTCTTTACTGTCTTAATAAACTTGCTTTTACTTTATGGACTTCCCTGAATTCTTTCTTGCACGAGATCCAGGAACCCTCTCTGGGTGTCTGGATCAGGACCCCTGTCTGGTAACACCTTTCCGGCAACCACAGAAGGACAATAGTGAGGAAACCCCCGATCCAAAGACTAACTTTGGGTAAGTGGTAGGGTCTGGTAACATCTTTCTTTCTTTTTCATTTAAAAATGTTTATTGCTTTTTAAAATTTACAAAGCCAACACATGATTGTTGTAAAAATTTGAAAATGTGGCCAGGTGCGGTGGCTCATACCTGTAATCCCAGCACTTTGGAGGCCAAGGCGGGTGGATCACCTGATATTGTGAGTTCAAGACCAGCCTGGCCAACATGGTGAAACCGTCTCTACTAAGAACATAAAAATTAGCCCAGCGTGGTTGCGCATGCCTGTGGTCCCAGCTACTCAGGAGGCTGGGGCGTAAGAATCACTTGAACCCAGGAGGCAGAGGTTGCAGTGAGCTGAGCTCATGCCCCTGAACTCCAGCCTGGGCGACAGAGTGAGACTCTGTCTCAAAAATAAAATAAAATAAAATAAAATATATTTGAAAATGCAGATAAAGAATATATTTTTACCACCTACAGAGAACTATTAACATCTTATGATATGCTCTTCTTACATGTTCTTTTTAAATTAAATGTTTTTATTTCCATAGGTTTGGGGAAACAGGTAGTGTTTGGTTACGTGAGTAAGGTTTTTTGTTTGTTTGTTTGTTTGTTTTAATGGAGTCTCACTCTGTTGGCGAGGCTGGAGTGCAGTGGCATGATCTCAGCTCACTGTAACCGCTGCCTCCTGGGTTCAAGCGATGCTCCTGCCTCGGTCTCCCGAGTAGCTGGGATTACAGGCACCTGTCACTATGCCCGGCTAATTTTTTGTATTTTTAGTAGAGACAGGGTTTCACCATGTTGGCCAGGCTGGTCTCAAACTCCTGACCTTATGATTTGCCCACATCGGCCTTCCAAAGTGCTGGGATTACAGGGGCGAGCCACCACGCCCAGTCGTAAGTTCTTCAGCCGTGATTTGTGAGATTTTGGTGCACCTATCACTCGAGCAGTATACACTGCACCCAGTTTGTGGTCTTTTATCCCTCGCCCCCTTCCCATCCTTTCCGCCTGAGTCCCGAGTCCACTGTGTCATTCTTATGCCTTTGCATCCTCATAGCTTAGCTCCCACTTGTGAGTGAGAACATACAATGTTTGGTTTTCCATTCCTGAGTTGCTTCACTAAGAATAACGGTCTCCAGTTCCATCCAGGTTACTGTGAATGCCATTAACTCATTCCTTTTTACGGCTGAGTACTATTCTATCATCTATCTATATATCTATATATATTTAGATAAATTTTTTTTTTTACAGTTTCTTTATCCAGTCATTAATTGATGGGCATTTGGGTTGGTTCCACATTTTTGCATTTGCAAACTGTGCTGCTATAAACATGCTTGTGCAAGTATCTTTTTTGTATAATGACTTATTTTCCTCTGGGTAGATACCCAGTAGTGGAATGGCTGAACCAAATAGCAGTTCTACTTTTAGTTCTTTAAGGAATCTCTACGCCGTTGTGCACGGTGGTTGTACCAGCTGACATTCCCACCAGCGGTGTAGAAGTGTTCCCTGTTCAACGCATCCATGCCAACTTCTATCTGGTTTTGACTTTTTTATTATGGCTATTCTTGCAGGAATGAGGTGACATTCTGTGGTTTTGATTTGCATTTCCCTGATCATCAGTGATGTTGAGCATTTTCCCATATGTTTGCTGGCCATATGTGTATCTTCTTTTGATAATT
Organism: Plecturocebus donacophilus; assembly: GCA_004027715.1. Classification (NCBI taxonomy): domain Eukaryota; kingdom Metazoa; phylum Chordata; class Mammalia; order Primates; family Pitheciidae; genus Plecturocebus; species Plecturocebus donacophilus. Next base: position 12,741 of record PVKP010034988.1, on the reverse strand, counting down.
GTCTATTCATGTCCTTAGCCCACTTTTTGATGGGATTTTTTTTTTCTTGCTAATTTGCTAGTTTGCTATAGATTCTGGATATTAGTCAGAGTATAGATTGCGAAGATTTTCTCCCGTTCTGTGTGTTGTCTGTTTACTCTGCTGACTGTTCCTTTGCCGTGCAAAAGCTCCTTAGTTTAATTAGGTCCCCACTATTTATCTTTGTTTTTATTGCATTTGCTTTTAGGTTCTTGGTCATGAAATCCTTGCCTAAGCCAATGTCTAGACGGATTTTTCCAATGTTGTCTTCCAGACTTTTTATAGTTTCAGGTCTCAGATTGAAGGCCTTGATCCATCTTCGCTGACTGTTATGTGAGGTGAAGATGAGGACTGTTTCATTCTCCTACACGCAGCCTGCCAATCATCCCCAGCACCGTTTGTTGGACAAGGTGTCCTTTCCTGCTTTTGTGTTTTTGTTTGCTTTGTTGAAGATCAGTTGGCTGTAACTATTTGGGTTTATTTCTGGGTTCTCTGCGCTGTTCCATTGGTCTGTGTACCTATTTTTATGCTGGTACCATGCTGTTTTGGTGACTATGGCCTTACAGACAGCTTGAAACCAGGTAATGTGATGACTCCAGATTTGCTCCTTTTTCTTAGCCTTGCTTTGGCTATGAGGGCTCTTTTTGGTTTCATATGAATTTTAGGATTGTTTTTCCAACTCGTTGAAGAATAGTGGTGGTATTTTGCTGGGAATTGCGTTGAATTGGTAGATTGCTTTTGGCAGAATGGTCATTTTCACAACATTGATTTTCCCCAACCATAAGCATGGGATGCGTTTCCATTTGTTTGTGTCGTCTGTGACTCCTTTCAGCAGCGTTTTGTTGTTTTCCTTGTAGAGGTCTTTCTCCTTCTTGGTTAGGTATATTCCTACATTTTTGTTCTTTTCCAGCTATTGTAAAAGAAGTTGAGTTCTTGATTTTGTTCTCTGCTTGGTCACCGTTGGTGTATAGAAGAGCTAATGATTTGTGTACATTAATTATGTACCCAGAAACTTTGCTGAATTCTTTATCAGTTCGAGGAGATTTCTGGAGGAGTCTTTAGGGTTTTCTAGGTAAACAATCATATCAGCAAACAGCGACAGTCTGACTTCCTCTTTACCTGTTTGGGTGTCCTTTCATTCTTTCTCCTATCTGATTGTTCTGGCTAGGACTTCCAGTAGTACGTTGAAGAGGAGCAGTGACAATGGGCATCCTTGTCTTGTTCCAGTCTCAGAGGAATGCTTTCAACTCTTCCTCATTCAGTATTATGTTGGCCGTGGGTTTGTCATAGACGGCTTTTATTACATTAAGGTATGTCCCTCGTATGCCAATTTTGCTGAGGGTTTTAATCATAAAGAGATGCTGGATTTCGTTGAATGCTTTTTCTGCATCTATTGAGATGATCATGTGATTTTTGTTTCTAATTCTGTTTATGTGGTGTATCACATTTATTGATTTGCATATGTTAAACCATCCCTGCATCCCTGGTATAAAACCCACTTGATCATGACGGATTAACCTTTCAATATGTTGTTAGATTTGTTTAGCCAGCATTTTGCTAAGGATTTTAGCATCTATGTTCGTCAGAGATATTGGTCTGTAGTTTTCTTTTTTGGTTATGTTCTTTCCTGGTTTTGGTATTAGGGTGATACTGGCTTCACAGAATGATTTAGGGAGCGTTCCCACTTTCTCTGTCTTGTGGAATAGTGTCAATAGGATTGGTACCAATTCTTTTTTGAATGTCTGGCAGAATTCTGCTGTGAATCCATCTGGTCCTGGCCATTTTTGTTTTTTTGTTTTTTTTTGAGATGGAGTCTCACTCTGTCTCCCAGGCTGGAGTGCAGTGGCGTGATCTCTGCTCACTGCAACCTCCCCATCCCGGGTTCAAGCAATTCTCTGCCCCAGCCTCCCAAGTAGCTGGGATTACAGGGCCCACCACACCCGGCTAATTTTTGTATTTTTAGTAGAGATGGGGCTTCACCATCTTGGCCAGGCTGGTCTTGAACTCCTGACCTTGTGATCCACCCGCCTCAGCCTCCCAAAGTGGTGGAATTACAGGCATGAGCCATCACACCTGGCTTTTGTTGGTAATTTTTAAATTACCATTTCAATCTCGCTGCTTGTTATTGGTCTGTTCAGGGCAACTAGTTCTTCCTGATTTACGCTAGGAGGGTGGTATTCTTCCAGGAATTTGTCCATTTTCTCTAAGTTTCATAGTTTATGTGCATGAAGGTGTTCACAGTAGCCTTGAATGATGTTTTGTGTTTCTGTGGTGTCAGTTGTAACATCTATCGTTTCACTTCTAATTCATCTTATATGGATTTTCTCTTCTTTTCTTGGTTAATCTTGCTAATGGTCTATCAGTTTCATCTTTTCAAAGAACCAGCTTTTTATTTCTCTTTTGTATTTTTTGTTTGTTTCAGTTTCATTTAATTCTGCTCTGATCTCAGTGATTTCCTTTCTTCTGCTGGGTTTGGGTTTGCTTTGTTCTTGTTTCTCTGGTTTCCTGACGTGTGACCTTAGATTGTCTGTTTGTGCTCTTTCAGATTTTTTGATGTAGGCATTTAGGGCTATTAACTTTCCTCTTAGCACCATCTTTGCTGTATCCCAGAGGTTTTGATAGGTTGTGTCACTACTGTCATTCAGTTTGAAGAATTTTTTTTTTTTGAGACCGAGTCTCCCTGTGTCGCCCAGGCTGGAGTGCAGTGGAGTGGTCTCAGCTCACCGCAACCTCCGCCTCCCGGGTTCAAGCGATTCTCCTGCCTCAGCCTCCCGAGTAGCTGGGATTACAGGTGCCGGCCACCACGCCCAGCTAATTTTTGGATTTTTAGTAGAGACGGGTTTCACCATGTTGGCCAGGCTGGTCTCAGACTCTTGACTTCGTGATCTGACCACCTTGGCCTCACAAAGTGTTGGGATTACAAGCGTGAGCCACTGCACCCAGCCATAATTTCAGTTTTCTTAAATTTATTGAGGCGAATTTTGTGGCCTACCATATGGTCTATCTTGAAGAAAGTTCCATGTGCTGTTGAATAGAAGGTATATTCTGTGGTTGTTGGGTAGAATGCTCTGTATGTATTTGTTAAGTCCATTTGTTCCAGGGTGTAGTTTAAATATGTTAAATTGACTCTGTTGACTTCCTGTCTTGATGACATGTCCAGAGCTGTCAGTGGAGTATTGAAGTCCCCCGCTACTATTGTGTTGCTGTGTATCTTATTTCCTTGGCCTATTAGTCATGGTTTTATGAACTTGGGTGCTCCAGTGTTAGGTGCATACATATTTAGGACTGTGATATTTTCCGGTTGGACGAGGCCTTTTATCATTATATAATGTCCCTCTTTGTCTCTTTTAACTGCTGTTCCTTTAAGGTTTGCTTTGTCTGATATAAGAAATAGCTATTCCTGCTCACTTTTGATGTTCATTTGCATGGAATGTCTTTTTCCACCCTTTTACCTTAAGTTTATATGAGTCCTTTTGTATCAGATGAGTCTCTTGAGGCAGCAGATGGTTGGTTGGTGAGTTCTTATCCATTCTGCAATTCTGTATCCTTTTTTTTTTTTTTGACAGAGTCTTGCTCTTGTCACACAGGCTGGAGTGCAATGGCACAATCTTGGCTCACTGCAACCTCTGCCTCCTGGGTTCAAGTGATTCTTCTGCCTCAGCCTCCTGAGTAGCTGGGATTACAGGCTCCCACCACCACCCCCAGCTGATTTTTGTATTTTTAGTAGAGACAGGGTTTCCCCATGTTGGCCAGGCTGGTCTCGAACTCCTGACCTCGTGATCCACCGCCTCGACCTCCCAAAGTGCTGGGATTCCAGGTGTGAGCCACCCTGCCTGGCCAGTTCTTTGTCTTTTAAGTGGAGCATTTAGGCCATTTATATTGAACATCAGTATTGGCATGGGAGGTGCCATTCCATTCGTCATGCTATTTGTTGCCTGTATACCTTGGTTGTTACTGCGTTTTTTTTTTTTAATTGTATTTTTGTTTCATAAATCCTGTGAGATTTATGCCTTAAAGAAGTTCTGTTTTGATGTGTTTCCAGAGTCTATCTCAAGATTTGGAGTTCCTTGCAGCAGTTCTTGTAGTGGTGGTGTGGTACTGACCAATTCTCTTAGCATTTGTTTGTCTGAAAAAGCCTGTATCTTTCCTTCATTTAGGAAGCTCAGTTTCACTGGATACAAAATTCTTCCACTGATAATTGTTTTCTTGAGGAGGCTGAAGAGAGGGCCCCAATCTCTTCTTGCTTTTAGGGTTTCTGCTGAGAAATCTGCTATTAATCTGATTTTTCTTTCTAGGTTACCTGGTGCTTTTGTCTCACAGCTCTTAAGATTCTTTTCTTCACCTTAACTTTTACAACCTGATGAGGATGTGCTTAGGTGATGACCGTTTTGCAATGAATTTCTCAGGTGTTCTTCGAGCTTCTTGTGTTTGGATGTCTAGGTCTCTAACAAGGCCAGGAAGTTTTCCTTGATTATTCCTCCAAATATATTTTTTAAACTTTTAGATTTCTCTTCTTCCTCAGAACACCAATTATTCTTAGGTTTGGTCATTTAACATAATCCCAGACTTCTTGGAGGCTTTGTTTATATTTTCTTATCATTTTTCCTTTGCCTTTGTTGGATTGTGTTAATTTGAAGACCTTGTTCTCAGGCTCTGAAGTTCTCTGCTTGTTGATTCTATTGCTGACACTTTCCAGAGCATTTTGCATTTTTATAAGTGCATCCATTGTTTCCTGGAGTTTTGACAGTTTTTTCTTTTATTTCTTTTTTCTTTCTTTTTTCTTTTTTTGAGGTGGAGCCTCACTCTGTCACCCAGGCTAGAATGCAGTGGTGCAACCTCAGCTCACTGCAGCCTCTACCTCCCGGGTTCAAGTGATTCTCCTGCCCCGGCCTCCCGAGTAGCTGGGATTACAGGTGCCCGCCACCATGCCCAGCTAATTTTTGTATTTTTAGTAGAGATGGGGTTTCACCAGTTTGGCCAGTCTGGTCTCGAACTCCTGACCTCAGATGATCCATCTGCCTCGGCCTCCCAAAGTGCTGGGATTACAGGAGTGAGCACAGCGCCCGGCCTTGTTTTTTCTTGATGCCATCTATTTCATTGACTAGTTCTCCCTTTACTTCTTGTTTCATTTTTAAAATTTCCTTAGATTGGGCTTTGCTTTTCTCTGGTGCCTCCCTGATTAGCTTAATAAGTAACCTTCTGAATTCTTTTTCAGCTAAACCAGGGATTTTTTTCTTGCTTTAGATCCATTGCTGGTGAGCTAGTGTGATTTTTTTGGAGGTGTTAAAGAACCTTGTTTTGTCATATTACCAGAGTTGGTTTTCTGGTTCCTTCTCATTTGGGAGGGCTGTGTCAGAGGGAAGGTCTAGGGCTCAAGGCTGTTGTTCACATTCTTCTGTCTCATGGGGGTGTTCCCTTGATGTTCTCTCCCCGCTTCCCTAAGGATGTGGCTTCCTGAGAGACAAGCTGTAGTGATTGTTCTCTCTCTTCTGGATCTACCCACCCAGCAGGTCTACCAGGCTCTGGGCTGGTACGGGGGTGTCTGCACAGAATCCTGTGATGTGAACTGTCTGTGAGTCTCAGCCACGGATACCAGCACCTGCTCTGGTGCAAGTGGAGGGGGTGGGGGCGGTGCCGAGATGGACTCAGCGTTCTTAGCTTTGGTGTTTAAGGCACGATTTTTGTGCTGGTTGGACTCCACCTCCCGCAGGAGCTGTGGTACTGGGCAGGGCCCACTAGATCCCTGTAGAACAGGTGGTGGACCGGGCCCTAGAACTCCCAAGATATATGCCCTTTGTCTTCAGCTACCAGGGTGGGCAGGGGGAGGCGTGTCTGAGCTCTGACTCTCCTTGGGCGGTCTTGGGTGGCTGCTGTGGGGAACAGGAGCAGGATTCCCAGGTCGATGGAGTTATGTTCCTAGAATTATGGCTGCCTCTGCTGTGCCATGCAGGTTGTCAGGGACGTGGGGGAAAGCCGGCAGCCACAGGCCTCACCCCACTCCCACAAAACCCAGAAGGCCAATCTCACGCCCACCGTGCCCCCACAACAGCACCGAGTCTGTTTCTGGACAGTGGGCGCGCAGGGTGAGAACTGCCCAGGCCGTCCGCCTCCCAGCGCGAAAGCAATTAGGGCTCGCGCTTCCCACGCGTGGAGTCTGCGCTCCGGATTCACACCCTCCCGAGTTCTGGCCGGGAGGCTTCTCGTTTGGCTCAAATTGTTACAAAGTTCAGCTGAGGTTCCTTCTCCCTGCAGCCTTTTCCCGGTATGTCAGCCCCTCCCAAGGACCCCTGTGAGGCAGAAATGACTTCCTAGGGGACCCAGGGGACCCACAGGGCTCTTCCTGCTGCTTCCTCTACCCCTGTATTTCCCTCAACTCTCTCAATCGACTCAGCTCTAGGAAAGGTCAGAATCTTCTCCCGTGACCCAGACCTTCAGGCTCCCCTGAGAGGGTGTGTGTTCTGGGGTGGGCGCTCTCCCTTTCCTGCTCCCATGGTTTTGGCACTCACAGTATTTGAGGCGTCTCCTGAGTCCTGCAGGAGCTGTCTGCTTCCTTCAGAGGGCCTGTGGGTTCTCCTGGCTTTCCTGATGAGTTCCCATGGTCGTTCTGGAGCAAACGTTCACGATTCGAGCCTCTGCGCTCTGTCCGTCCGAGTGCAGCTGCAGTCAGTCGTGCCTCCCCTCCACCGTGATCATGATTACTCCTAACATCTTTCTGGTGAGCCACAGAAGGGACAATACTGAAGAGAGCGCCTGACCCAAAGGAGTATCATCTGTGCACACCAATTGGCTGACTTCGGGCCCAATTTAGAGGAGTTTGAGTCTCTCCGAAGATAAAAGAGTGTTAAAGGTTCCTCTCAATAAAAGGCAAGGATGCTTGACCGACCTTGGGTTCGAGGCCCAACTTAGGAGGGTTAGCTGCCCCTCTCTTAAAGTCCCTCCTGGCAAAGAATGGGTTTGAACTGCTATTCTCTTTGGGATAACCTGCCCTGTACTCTTTGCTGACACCTGTGGGTGACAGGATTAGACATGTACAGCACTGTGGGACATGAGCAGCTTTTTCCTCCCCCAGAGGGGAAACCTGAGAGCTGACGAGACTGCTGGAAAAGATCCCTTCACTACTGACAAGCAGCTGCCTGAACTTTTCAGTGTTTCTGTAATGACTGGGTTGTTCTCTGACCTCCACGAGCACCTTGCCTTCCCTACCCTGCCTCAGGCAGTGCGTGCGTGCGTGTGTGCGTGTGTGTAAAATGATTGAACGATAACAATCACTGTTTAGCTCCTCTGTAAAGTTCTGATTCGTGGAAAAGGATTTTTGAGGCTTAATAGTGAATCTGGCGTGCTTTGTGTGTCTTTCTATATTGTTTTGTCATAAAGAGGGGCACCTTAGCATGGAACGCAGGATTAGGGCCCCATGAGCCTACGGTTCAAGATGGCCCAGCAAACTGGTCAGTTATAAACTTTGCTGTAGGTCCCTGAAAAGAACTGGATGAGATTTCCTTCCTGTCTTGTATCTCCTTGGGAGCTTAACCTTGTAACCATCAAGCCTGTGGACGTGCTCTTTTCACAGTGGTGGCCTGGGTTCAGGTTCAATTCCTGGCTTAAGGAATGAGTTATTTATCTTCTGTCTTTATTTATGTGTTATGTGTGTGATGTTCATATAAAGGAGCTTTAATTGGTTTAATAACAATAAGAGCTTAAATCAGATACTTTATCAGAAAATTTAAAAGTGTAATGCCTTTTAGTTCATGTAACAAGTAATTTTTGGAAAATAAAGACAGTTTTAAAGATTATTGGTAAAATAAAAATAGCGTCAAAAATGTAAATATTTGGTCTAAATTATGGAGGTCAGATATTAAGCTTGCTAAATGCTTTAAGATCATAAACTGCTTGACTTTTGAAAACTGTTCATTTACCTACTTTGGAGCATTAGATTCTAGATAAGCCTGGAGGCACTAAAGTGACGGTGACATTTGGCTTATTTGGTACAAGAAGGAAGCATTGTAAAATATAAAATCGTGTTTGATTTTCTTTGGGCTGTATTTGTATAAATATATTATTGGTATGTTTTCCAAAATTACTTTTTTTTTTTTTTTTAAAGACTGGGTTTCACGATGTTGGTCAGGCTGGTCTTGAACTCCCGACCTCAGGTGATCCGCCCGCCTTGGCCTCCAAAGTGCTTGGATTACAAGCGTGAGCCACCACGCCCAGCCCCAAAATTACTTTTAAAACTCCTATAATTCTCATATAACTTAATGTATGTTATTAATGGATATAATTGTTATATAAAATTTTGTATGCCACGGAAGCAATCAAATTTCCTTATCAATTGTGGCTTTAATAGTGGCTGTCCTAAGACGTTTTGTCATCCACAAACACTTGTTGTCTTGTTTCGGCCCTCTTTAGAAGGTGGCTTATAGTCAGCTACAGGATTTTGACAGCTGTTCTTGAGTGCAGGTTTCCGATAACTTCTGTGATTGTGACATCAGAATAGAGGAAAAAACATTCAGACTTTGATGGAGAGCTGAAATGTTCACGAATATCAAACAGACGTTAACTGCATGGACTACACTAACAGAAGTCAGAAGTAAATTTTTTAACTCTTTGCTTAAAACATCACTGATATATTTTGTTTTTTCCAAAATCAAGGAAACTTTTGAGCTATTTACAGCTTTTAACAATTGAATATACTTCTGTGAACAAAATTTGGAGCATATTTGTTTCTCTCTACCTAATTTCTCCAAAATTTGGAAACTAGTTGTAACTATTTTTAATTTTTGGCAACGTAGTTATTTGCATAAGTGCCATAAGAATCTGTTTTCTTTTGCAACAGGATACAATTGGAGAAAATGCTTATTTTACCAAGGCTTTGACTGGAATGATGTGTTCTCCTTTAAGGAATTAGACTTGACTTACAGAGCCAATAAAGCCCCTTGGGAAAACTGACCTGATACCTTGTCTCCACAGTCCCTATTCAGAGTTCCTGACCTCTGGTAAGTACAGAATGTCACTTTCTAACAGACCCAGGAGCCCCAAGTTATCTTGGAACCTCAAGAGGAGGGAAATTTACTCAACTCACAGGTATTTGAGGGTTCAAACCCATGGCAGGGCCCAGCTCTAAAAAAGTCTTATCTGACTCCTTCTATGGAACAGAGTTCCATCAAAGCCAGTTTAAAAAGAGATTATGTGAAAAATATTCTTGCTGCACTTTATACAAATAATCAGGCCAAGTATAACAAAGCAAACTGGTCTTACTATGATTTGTCTATGGTACAAATGGGAAACTGGAGAAATATTATGTTTCAAGAGCTATCGTAAATTTATTGTTAAGTTCTAGTGTCATCAGTTGCTTTTAGATTTGTTTCTGCAATTTAGGCTAACGCTGCTTATTCCTGTGAACCGACCAGTGAACTCTGCTGCTCAGGAGAAATAAAAGGGATGGGTAACGTAAACATCTGAATCAGTATTCTAATTCTGGGCACACTGGAATCGGCTAGCAACCTCATATCATCTTGGGCCCAACAATTGCCCAGTTCATGGAAAGTCTTCTGATTTAGTTTACTTGGAGTACTTTTACTTATTTTGCTGTACTATTGTGGAATATATTGCTGTTGTACTCTGTGTAGGTATGCAAAATAAGCTTACTCAATGTTTTCTTAAACTGAACACTGAATCATCCAGATGACACCTTCTGCTGGAACTCGAGTTATGACTGGCCCTCACCATACTGACGCTTTCTGACTGAGCTCCTCTCTACCCTGAACACAAGACCCTAATAGGCAGGAATATCACTGCCCCTATTCAGCCTGAAGACGTTACAGAAGATGGATCTTTGTCCCTCTGCAACTCTTAGGATTAAGGGTTCTCTTACAAAAGGGAAGGAGGAAGTGTCAGACACGTTTGAACCAGAGCAACTCCATCTTGAGTAGGAGGTAGGTAAAGTGAGGCTGAAACCTACTGGCCTGCGTTCCCAGATGGTTAAGGCATTCTAAGCCACAGGATGAGATAGGAGGCACAAGATACAGGTCATAAAGACCTTGGTGATAAAACAGCTTGCAGTAAAGAAGCCGGCCAAAACCCACCAAAACCAAGATGGCAACAGGACAGACCTCTGGTCATCCCCACTGCTGCACTCCCACCTGCGCCATGACAGTTACAGACGCCATGGCAACGTCAGGTAGTTACCCTATATGGTCTAAAAAGGGGAGGCATGAATAACCCAAACCTTGTTTAGCATATCATCAAGAGATAACCATAAAGATGGGTGAGCAGCAGCCCTCGGGAACGCTCTGCCTATGGAGTAGCCATTTGTCTCTTTACTTTAATAAACTTGCTTTCACTCTACTCTGTGGGCTCGCCCTGAATTCTTTCTTGCGTTGAGATCCATGAACCCTCTCTGGGGGTCTGGATCGGGACCCCTGTCTGCTAATAACGGGAGTCAACACCATCCCACATATTGAGCTGTGTGTTCCTGTCCTGGAACTTGCTAGCTGTGAATTAACAAAGCCACCCCCACGCTACAACCCATACCCTGCAGCTTAACGTAGCAAAGCCCATCACTAATCCAAGTTATTTCCGTAAACCAACAAGAATTCCTGAAAAACAACTTTGTATCGGCCACTCCCTGTTCCCCTTTTTGCCTTTAAAATCCTGCTTGTAACGAAGGCCTAATGGGGCTCATATCCAAGGCTGCTTGGGCCTGAGTCTCCCAGGTAGCTGTCCTCACCTTGGCTCACACCAACTCTCTAAATCATAATTGTGCCTCAGCCTTTTCCTTCTTGTCACCCGTATGTAAGTGGCATCCTATGGAATCTGTCCTTTTGTGTCTGGCTAACTTCACTTAGCACGGTGTCCTCAAGGTTCACCCACGTTCCAGGGTAGGGAGCTTTTCACATACTTTTGTAGCCCGCCTAACCTCTCTCCTCTGGGAGGTGTTCCAGAAATGAACTTGGTTGACTCTCCTCTTTGAGCTTTACTGGACACATTTCTGGCTTAGCAGGCCAAAGTCTGCTAAGAAGAAATCATCAGAGGCGGAAACGGTGAGGGCATGCCCGAGGGCAGCCACCCTCTCAGAGGATGCGGAAACGCGACACTTTAACTCCTTCTGTCAAAGCCCTGGAAGAGAAAGGCGTGTTCTAAAAACAGACGGTTCTCATTAGTCCTGTTGAAGTCTCACTCCGCTGCCCAGGCTGGTGTGCAGTGACACAATCTCGGCGCACTGCCAGCTTTGCTTCCTGGGTTCAAGCAATGCTCCTGTTTCAGCCTCCTAAGTAGCTGGGACCACAGGTGTCTGTCATTATGCCCGGCTAATTTTTTGTGGAGACGGAGTTTTGCCATGTTGTCCAGGCTGGTCTTGAACTCTTAAGCTCCCCTCACTCTTAAGCAATCCAACTGCCTCAGCCTCCCAAAGTGCTGGCATTACAGGTGGAAGCCTTTTCTTTTCTTCCCTTTTCTTTTCAGGCAGGACCTTGCTCTGTTGCCCAGGCTGGAGTACAGTGGCACAATCTTGGCTCACTGCAGCCTCAATTTCCTGGGCTCAGTTCATCCTCCTGCCTGAGCAGTGCTGGGATTGCAGGCACGAGCCCCCATGACTGGCAATGGGATCCTCTTGACCTGAACTGCCCAGGGACCTCGATAAATCTCCCTGAGGGCTGTGGGACATGCCTGTAATCTCAGCACTTTGGAAGGCCAAGGTAGGAGGACTGCTTGAGTCCAGGAGTTCAAGATCAGCCTGGCCAACATAGCAAGACTCTGTCTCTACAAAAAATACAAAAATTAGTGCACACCTGTGGTCCCAGCTACTCAGGAGGCTGAGGTGGGAGGACTGCTTGAGCCCAGGAGGTTGAGGCTGCAGTGAGCTATGGTTACAACGCTGCACTCCAGCCTGGGTGATAAAGTGAACCCTGACTCTTAAAAAGTATCCCTGGCACCATGTCCTTCTCAGACAGGAGAACAGGGAAAAGGGGTGGGTTTTACATCCCTGTGGGGCAGAGCAAACCCACACAATGAGCCTTTCAGGTGTGGGGGGCCAGAGCAGGGTGGGGGCTGTCTCCCACGGACCATCAGTCACTTGGCTCAGGAGCCCAGGCCGATGCCAGGAGGCTTTGCCCCTCTATGGAGAGGACATGCAGCCAGCTCGGCTGGCAGAGTGGCCAGGTCAGTGTCTGGCTGGGCCACCCTGTGGAAGCAACACGGGCATGGCTGTGACACCCCACACGGAGTGCCGCACACACAACAGCCCATGAGGCAGGTCCCAGTATTCCCATTTTAGGGAAGAGAAGACTGAGGCAGACGCATCTGCACACATGGACACGCGGGCCTGCACCTCTCCTACCCAGACAGGTACACCCGTGCACATCACACATGCACATGGGTGTGTACACACTCTGCCCAGACACAGCCCTCAACACAGGGACCCACACATGTACACACACACACACCACCCAGACAGACCGCTTCAACACAGGGACCCATACATGCACACAGTCTAATACATACACATGTGCACACACACCACCCAGACACGGCCTCCACAGCACAGGGACCCACGCATGCATATACAGTCTAATACACACACGTGCACACACATCACCCAGACACAGCCCTTCACAGCACAGGGACCCATGCATGAACACACACACACTCTAATACACACACATGTGCACACACACCACCCAGACATGGCCCTCCACAGCACAGGGACCCATGCATGAACACACACACACT
>PVKP010034987.1:0-23708 GCA_004027715.1 Plecturocebus donacophilus | reverse complement strand
ATGGATTCCAGTTTAATTATGCTGATAAAGCAGTTTTATAAATCATGCTAAGAGTAATGGATGTTCCTTTGAGAACAGAGAATTAGGAGTTCATAAAATGAGTTCTGGACTTGGTTCCTTATCTTCTACCCATATTTGAGTATAAATCAAATCAAGCCTTGAGCCTCAGTCTGCTCAAGTCCAAATGGAAAGAAGGGAAAAGTTGTCCCATACACCGATATGGTAGCATTATTTCTCAAATCAAAAACTGGAAGGATACTCAAAGGGATGACAGGACAAAAAAATCGGAAACTGAAATTGATAGAAAACTGACAGGCCAAAAAAAAATCTGAAACTGAAGTGAATAGGTCATATGCCACCAAATCTATAGCTGTGTAAGGATTAAATATGGTTACTTCTGAAAACTCTTTGCACATTGTAAAGTGCTACACAAATAAAGTATAATTATTATAAATATGATTATCCTATTATTCATATCCTTTAGGTTGGTGGTGATAAAGAGGAACTGGGGGTTTAGATTGATAGCATTCATATAACCAAGCTTTACTCTATCCATGAGTTAACTAAAACCAGTCATTTAAAGATGAATGACAACTGGCCAACAAGACATATAAGAGAATGAGGAACAACAGAAAGCAAGGGACTTGCCCAAAGTCACACCCAAGCTGACATCTGAATCTAGATATCCTTTCCAGTTCAAAGCATTATGGCAGTAAAAAGTCAAAAGGCAGGCTGGGCACAGTGGCTCACACCTGTAATCCCAGCACTTTGGGAGGCTGAGGCAGGTGGATCACGAGGTCAGGAGTTCAAGACCAGCCTGGTCAGGTCAACATGGTGAAACCCCGTCTCTACTAAAAATAGAAAAATTAGCTAGGCGTGGTGGCGCACACCTGTACTCCCAGCTACTCGAGAGTCTGAGGCAGGACAATCGCTTGAGGTTGCAGTGAGCAGAGGTCACAGCACTGTACTCCAGCCTGGGCAACAGAGCAAGACTCCGTCTCAAAAAAAAAAAAAAAAAAGCAAAAGGCAGAGGTTTTAACACTGAGCAATATGTTAAGGAATTAGAAGCAAGAGCCAAGGATAGCTAAATATTGAGTAGCTTAGTGGAGAACCGTTTAGTTCACAAAATATGCTGAGAAAAGCATCAGGACAAGCGCCTAATGCAAAAGGAATTCAGAGTCATTCAGAATCCTGCAGTTTCTAGCCTAAGAGCATACTCAGGAGGGAATACTTAATGGAATGTAGAAAGCCTATCGAAAGAGGGGAATGAGCAAATAACTACGATATTTCTTTCTCTTGGGCAAACTGAAGAAAGAGGTATAAGGATTTTGATGACAGTGTTAACTGTCTTGCAATTGCTGATTTATAATGATATTCATGTATCTTTAAGAAGTTCTTAGCCCCATTAACTAGGACTTAACTAGTCCTCCTAACTAGAACTGCTGAAGAATCACACCCATAACCTGAGGCCCAGCAGACCCTAAAGTTAAATCCTCACTTTAACATTCTGAAGCTCTCTGCAGGCCACCGACATAAAGCTAAGGGCCATGTGCTAATTGACTGCCTTCAAATCTTATGCTTTTTGTTTTTTTGGTTTTTTGTTGTTTTTTTTTTTCTGAGACAGAGTCTTGCTCTGTCACCAGGCTGGAGTGCAGTGGCGCCATCTGGGCTCAATCTTTGCCTCTGGGGTTCAAGTGATCATCCTGCCTCAGCCTCTCGAGTAGCTGGAACTACAGGCGCGCACAACCACCCCCACCTAATTTTTTGTATTTTTAGTAGAGGTGGGGCTTCACCATGTTGTCCAGGATGGTCTCGATCTCTTGACCTTGAGATCCAACCACTTTTGCCTCCCAGAGTGATGGGATTACAGGCATGAGCCACCACTTTTCCTAAGAAGTTCGAAAACACTCAGAAGTTCATTTTTGAAAACTGAGAGCTTTTGCATAATTCAAGTGAGCATCATGCTGGATAATGGGTTCCAAAACATTATCCAAAAACAGATTAAAACGGGCTAGATCCTTCTGAAGAATGTTACAACTTAAGTAAAAAAGAACCAATACCCCTTGAGAAAAAAACTTGTGGCTAAAAAGGCTTCAATGAAATAAAAGGAAATTGGAATAGGTAACATCAGAACATGGTGCATGTAGATTTTAATAAACTGCTTGAAATAAAATCAGCTTTCTGAAGTGCAGTGATTCTCTCTTCACATTATCCTATTTTTACCTATATGTCTCCTGTGTAAACTGGTATTCTTGTACTATATTGATGGTATCACAAATGCAAAAACAAAACAAAACAAAACAAAATCTCACATTGTAATTTAGCAAGGAACCACGAGGGAACCACATAAATATTTTATTGTATTTATAATTAAGAGACCCTGAATAAGACAGGCTAAGAAACAATGTTTTTTTAAACGGGGTCTCATTCTGTTGCCCAGACTGGAGTGCAGTGATGCAACCTCGGCTCACTGTAGTCTCAACCTCCCCGGCTCAAGCAATCCTCCTATCTCACTCAGCCTCTTAAGTATCTGAGACTAAAGGCATATGCCACCACGCTCGGCTAATTTTCGTATTTTTTGTAGAGATGGGGATTCACCATATTGCCCAGGCTTGTCTCAAACTCCTGAGCTCAAGTGATCTCCTCGCCTTGGCCTCCAAAAGTGCTGGGATTACAAGTGTGAGCCACCATGCTCAGCCTAAATTCTACTCTGTTGATCAGTATATCTGTCCTTACTTAGTTACTCTCTTGATTACTTAAGTTTGTAGTAAGACTTAAAATTGGAAAATGTGAGGCCAGGTGCAGTGGTTCACACTTGGAATCTCAGAGCTCTGGGAGGCCAAGGTAGGAGGATCCCTTAAACCCAAGAGTTCTAGACAAACCTGGGCAACATGGTGAGACCCCCGCCTCTACAAAAAAATTAAAAAAGATTAGCCAGGCACGGTAGCACACACCTATAGTCCCAGCTACTTGGAAGGCTGAGGTGGGAGAATCGCTTGAGCCTGGGTGTTCAAAGCTGTAGTGAGCCATGATCAGGCCATAGCACTCCAGTCTATGTGACACAGCAAGATACTGTCTTTAAAAAAAATAAATTAAAAAAAGTATTTTTAAGCAGCACATATTATGCGTACGGGGGCAGGGTGAGCTTTTAAAAAATATTTTCTTAAAATTTCAGTAATGAACTTATGGACCTAGACATAAATTGTGAGAAAAGGACAAGCTTTTAACCACATAACTGCGCTTCATGTAAATCAATATTATATTAGTATTTCAAAATAAATTCCAGAGCATCTTACTGTCTAACATCTACTGATTTTGTAAATACTTTCTGAAGCCTGGAAGAGCCAGGGTTTTAAATCACCAAGCTAACCTATTGGAACAGTCTTTCCATTACATTTGTAAAAATGCTAATAGGAATCTAAAATTCACCTCATGAATCGAAGATATTACTACTTCTAGGGAGCGACAAAGAATGTGTCCTCTCATTAACTAATGAATGGCCCCAAGGAGTCTAATGGGAAATATTTAAGAGCCTCTCTACTTGACAACAGCTTGCCTCACTCAGCCTGTAAGACATGGATGGGTGACATGATCTTCTCCTGTTGTTTGTTTTCTCAGAATGTACATTTCAAAACATAGGAATGGTTAAACTTTTAGAAATCCATGTGTCTGCAGAGTTAGCCTAAAGGTACCTCTTGAAAACGGTATCTCTTGAAAAATGATGATCACAGCAAGTTTAGAAACAGCCTGCCATACCCTTAGCCCAAAGTAAAAGAAAAACAAAATCCATAGACACTTATGTCCTCACATTTTAATGATAAAGCATCAAGACCTAGAAAAAACAGACATGAGACACTTGGTCTCTTATATCCCACTCACTCCACTACTATTCTATGACAACTGGGGGTAGTCACAGAAAAACGCTGAAAGAAAACTGATTTCCGGTTGCTTTTAGTGATTTCTTCCCTGTAAAAATCAAACACAATGCTTCTGTCAAATCGTTAATGTGGTGTAAAAAATTTTCTGGAGACTCAAATACCTAATGACTGTTCAGTCATCATAGTGAATGTTTAAATTATTTCTTTGCTGTGTCTTGCTTTGTGTGGGACTCTGACAATATTTTCTCTCAATTTTTTGCATAGGTACACAGTCTATAAATGAGGGAAACACAGTATTTTTAATACTTGATGTAAACCTCCTCTGAAAAGCCATTTTAGATCTGTTGGAAATAATCTAAAATTAATTATCTTAAATTGCTTTAGTTTTTAATCAAAAAATTCTATTTTCTCTATCTCTAAAATGTCTACATCTGCATTTTTTCATGACTAGACATACTTACAGACTAAAAATACATGAGATGATCTTCTTGTTTTAAAGGTTAACTGACAAAGTCCATGAGAATCAGGGTCCTTAAGCATAAATTATCTACATATACGTGGGGGGTGTGTGTCTGTGGCTACTGCTTGTTTTCTGTCACAGGTTCTCATTGGTTAATGAATTATAGCTATAGAGACACTAAGAAATAGAATACGGGATATTGATGAATAAATTTTTTTTTGCCAAACATCTAATTGTAAATACAAATTCATTGTAGAAAATCAGTGGGAAAGGAATGAAAAGGAAAACCACCTAGAATTTATTAGAGAGCTCCAATGGTAATACCTCAAGCAACAGTATGGCTTTTCATCAGTAAATACTTGCTACTTTTTCAGTTCTTACAAAATGTTTTCAGCTTTTAATCCTACTCTGTTCAAACCCTTGGTGTGGGGGACACCTGAATGCTTTTGAGGGCAAGGCAGGTAACAGAAACATGTGTTGAACTTTGGCAAATTAGAGAAGGGAAATCTCCTTAGAAGTGGGCATCTTTAAGACTATATAACCTTTCATGCATACTGTGAACCATGTAGCTTCCACAGTAGAGTATGTCTGGAGTGGGGGTAATAGAGGGAAAAAGCAACATATTGATATTGTCAGCACTTCACCAGAGACCTGAGGTTCAGGTTCGATTAGGAGAGGGGGCTAGATGTGGTCTTAGACATTTTTGTTGTTGTTGTTGTTTTGAGGTGGAGTCTCGCTCTGTCACCCAGGCTGGAGTGTAATGCTGCAGTCTCAGCTCACTGCAACCTCCGCCTCCTGGGTTCAAGCGATTCTCCTGCCTCAGCCTCCCGCATAGCTGAGATTACAGGTGCCTGCCACCATGCCCTGCTAATTTTTATATTTTTAGTAGAGATGGGGTTTCACTATGTTGGCCAGGCTGGTCTCAAATGCCGGACCTCATGATCTGCCCACCTTGGCCTCCCAAAGTGCTGGGATTACAGGTGTGAGCCACCGTGCCTGGCCGGTCTTAAACATTTGACATGTCAGACCACAACACCATTTCTGTTTTCAAGATACCTTTCATGAACTGGCTGTAGTTGAAGGCTTCTGACAATTTCATCCAGCTCAAAGAGCAATTTGAACCTAAAGGGATATCTCTTGAAGAAGAAAAATATAAGCTACTGAGTAAAAACTAAAAAGCAATAAAAAGTTTATTTTCAGTATTTTATGTTTATGTTTGGACTTTGAAACAGTATAATTTTAGAGAGGGTGAAAGGCACTGCTGGTAGTTAATCTTATACAGGATCTCAAGGATGTAGGCAGGCCAGGCACAGTGGCTCACACCTGTAATCCCAGCACTTTGGGAGGCCGAGGCGGGCAGATCACCTGAGGTCAGGAGTTTGAGACCAGCCTGGCCAACGTGGTGAAATCTTGTCTCTACTAAAAACACAAATATTATCTGGGCATGGTGGCAGACGCCTGTAATCCCAGCTACTTGGGAGGCTGAAGCAGTAGAATCACTTGAACCCAGGAGGCAGAGGTTGCCGTGAGCCAAGATCATACCACTGCACTCTAGCCTGGCCGACAGAGTGAGACTCTCTCTCTCTCTCTCTCTCTCAAAAAAAAAAAAAAAAATGATGTAGCCATATAACAAACTAAGTCAATCATTCTGTGTGTGCCAGGCAACAGTGAAAGGAGTGCTCATTGTTTAGGAAACCCACCATACCATTTCCAGAAATACCATTCAAGTAACTTACTATTCATAGATAAAACTACCAATTCATATATATGTATAGAAGGTATGAAGTAACCAACATGAACATACTTTACCTAGTGAATAAAATCAATGAGAGCAGTGAAAGCACTAACACAAGACCAAGGACAAATCCAGGTGTTGCCCCACATAGCTGTGTAGCCCTGATCAATGCCTCCCTGAGCTTAGCTTCACTGTCCTGTGAAATGTGGATGTCGGTACCATCCACCATGGAGGTTGGTTGCTGGCAGGTCTCATGTGGCACACGTATAATAGGCCCTCAATAAATGGGAGATGTTATCTGATGAATCACCATTTGGATAAAAGCCCAACGAACGTTTGATTGTTACAAAAATAATGGAAATATCACCTCTGAAAGGTGAAAAGGAAATATCAACACTTAATTCACTTGCAAATGGTGTGTTATTAGGCTAGCATGAAACAGAATTTCAAAGGGGGCTGGAATTGATCATACACTTACGATGGTTTCATTTTATTATATACAAATTATACCTCAAACTTGATTTAATAAAAAAGAAAGTCTGCAATAAGTGAGTTCTAAAATCCCCCGCAACCGTAATTTTCTGTTATCATTTGAAATTGAGTGATTTCACAAGCCCAATCCAAGTGTAGCTCCAAGTGAGTTTATCCAAGTGAGTTTGTCACCACATCCAAACTACTGAGAAAATTTTAGAAATATAATGATTAAATGTAAATTGAATTCATATTAATCGAGCAAACATGTATTCATTGATAGCCCATAATTAGCTTTTCATCAAACATGTTTGTGATTCCTCACTACAGAGTAAATGAAAATAAGTAGTACAGAATACTAAACAATAAAATGGAAATATGGCCATGGTAATATCTTACTTTCCAGTGGAAAAAAAAAACAAGTTATAAGAGAATGGTTTGGGCACGGTGGCTCACGCCTGCAATCTCAGCACTTTGGGAGGCCAAGGCGGGTGGATCACCCGAGGTCAGGAATTTGAGACCAGCCTGGCCAACATGGTGAAACCCGGTCTCTACCATAAAAAAAAAAAAAAAAAAAAAAAAAAAAAAATTAGCCAGTCATGGTGGTGGACACCTATGATTCCAGCTACTCTGGAGGCTGAGGCAAGAGAATAGCTTGAACCCAGGAGACGGAGGTTGCAGTGAGCTGAAATTGTGCCACTGCCCTTCAGCCTGGGTGACAAGAGCAAAGACTCTGTCTTTGAAAAAAAAAAAAAAAGAGAGAATGATTCAGCTTCTAGAAAAATATATGTATAGAAAGACATTTTTGAAGATATCTACTAGATTATTAAACATCAGCTAACTCTAAGAAGTAGGTTATGAATGATTTGTCTCTTTTTTTTGTTACCCTGTCGGTATTTTTAAATTTTTAAAAATATAAACAGGTATTAATTCTATAATTATTTTAAGAGTAAATTAAAATATTACAACTAGAAATCACTGTAATTAGAGTAGGAAATATTAGAAGTGGGCTTAATCTGTGTAAACCACAGATTATGATCAGGAGGCACACTGACAAATTTAAATTAGTTCTTTGCCGACAGATTTCTAGTTTCTCTTGTGCAATCAGGGGTTCTGGGAGTACTGGGATAGAAGACCAGCTTGCCCAGGACAGCTGCTGCCCACTTCAGATGAAGCTGTTTCATTCTCTCATTTGCCAAAAGATAAGCATTCACGTTTTCCACCTGTGGTATAAACAGTCTGCAATTATAAGCCAAAAACATTCTGTAAGGGCTGGAAATGTAGCACTCGAAAATTAGCTGGTCCCAATTTTATGTAGATTTTTAAACGTTTACACACTTATTACTAGATTGAAATGACATCATGTTACTTTAAATGTATTGGATAGCTCTGACTAGTATAAGTGACTTTTTTCTTCCTTTTCATGTTTTTTATTTGCATTTTTCAGATTTTCTAGAAGAAATTTAGATCGTTTATAATTAGAACAATGTTTAATAAAACAATTTTTTGGCTAATGTCTCTTCTTTAGTCCTTGGTGTCTCTATAGTTGCAATTCATTCGGTGAGAATCTATGACACAAAAGCAGTAATTCAAACATACCCCCTGACACACACACCCCACTTACATATACCTACACAGAATTTATGTTTAAGCATCCTGATTCCCATGGTCTTTATCACATAACCCTAAATCCAAAGAGATCGCCTTACGCGTTTTATTCTATCAGCATGTCCATTCACAGAAATACAGACTTTAAAAAGTAGAGAAGACATGACTTTTTTTATTAAAAAAAACACACACACACACACACAGCCTGAGCAACATAGTGAGACCTATCTCTACAAAAATAAATAAGTTTTTAAAATGAGCTGGACACGGTGCTGCATGCCTGTAGTCCCAGCTACCCAGGAGGCTGAGGCACAAAAACAGCATGAGCCCAGGGCTTCCAGGCTGCATGAGCTATGACCGCACCACTGCACTCCAGCCTGGTAGACAGAGCAAAACCCTGTCCCAAAACAAAACAAAAACAAAAACAAGCTGCGACTCAAGATAATTCATTTCAGAATATCCCTTGTAGATCTAAAATGACAAACGAGTTATCTAGACGTTCTTCAAGTGTTAAAAAGACTGGTGTTTTCAAACCCTATTTGCATGCTATGTACCTATTCAAAAAAATTCAAGGCCTTAGGAATTGTGAGCACTGGAAAGACTACAGAAAATTCCTTTACACAACAGCTGTGGTTTGGCAAAAGGGTTGTCTCGGTTTCACACGGAAGGAATCAATAAGCACCTGAAACAGTTTTCCATCTTCATGGGAAGAAAAAAAGAACAGCGGTAAATTGCAAGTGTTTTTCCACCCTTTTAGGGAGCAAAGAAAACTACAAAGACCTTTAGGCCCTTTCAGGTGTATTGAATTTTTAGAAATCAATCAACTTCTAAAACTTGTTTTTAAGGAACCTCTGAAAAAAAGAAAGCTGATTGTCAATGTGAGATAGGAAGGTGCCATTGCTTTCACCCTTGAAACAATCTAGTGATATATTTACATAGCAAATAACTTTCACACTACAAACCAGTTTATCCTAAAAGCCACGGGTCACTTAACTTGGAGGAAAAAGGGCTATGTCCTTACCTAAAGACTGGTAGAGCTCTGTCATTTTGGGATGGTCCCAGCAAGTTGTTTGGGTCTCGTGACTATAACACAAAACATAAAGAAAGACTTTAGAATTTACAATCGGTGGTCGAGAAAAGAGAAAAAAACAAAACAACATGATTTGCTTTTGAACCATTCGGAGTCTTTATTTCAAAGTACTGCCATAGTGTATTGAAAAAATGTTTATCTTACAGGCAGAAAGGCCCCTGTCTTTGTTTTCAAAGGGAAAAGCAATATAAACATTACTTGGTTCCATAATTTGTTTCTTCTTTGTACCCACAAATTGAATGCACCTCAGTTATGATAAATTGACCTTGTTATGTGATCAATAATCAAATATCAGGATTTCTTCACCCATCCAATGTGAAACACTACAGAAAGGACACTGACAATTATTCAACTCTGTCAAAGAGATACCGGACATTAGTTCCATAAACATAAATCATCTCACTTCTCATTTGCTTTCACTACCCCTGACATTTTTCCATTACTCTTTTCTCTACATATCCAGATCTCATATCCATGATACCTATATTTCATTTCAGCTTAAGGTATACCCAGTGCCTAACTAATATATCATAACTTTCTTCTTCCCATTACTTTCAGAGTGTTTTTTCTTTAAACTCAGTATGCTGTACACCACTACACCTCTTCCTATATTTACTTGGGCCTGAATGAAGCATTCACAGCTCTCTTCCATTTCTTGAAGTGTGGTTGCTAGCTATCAGCTCCTGCCACAAAAAGAACAAAACACCTTTGTTCCTCATTCAATTACGTGAATAAACCCTGGAGAAATAACTACATATACTTTTCCTTACTTTGGCCCATCTACATAAATCACCATAGCATCATATTTCCAGTTTTCAGGGATTACATGACAGGCTTTGATACAGTAAAATGAAGTTTTGAATGATATTTGGGTACTCATATGCAGAGCCTATTCATAATCTTTTGGGGGGAAGGGTAGGGAAGGAAAAAAAGAGAAATCACCTAAATTGGGATATTTCAAGAGGACCAGAAAATACAGAGGCTTCACACAGAAAGAGGAATTTGGAAAGGCAACAACGTCAAATAGTCTTAGCATATGTTTTGATTTTTAGGGCTCTGTGCCCTACTGGGGGTGAAATTTAAAGCAAGCCTGCTTACCTTGGAGGATTAAAGGATTAAGTTGCTATAGGTAAGTGACCCGCACTGTTTGGTGCTCAATATGGTATCATGTGCCCCTCAAATTGTCATCTATTAAAAGCAAATCTATTATTAGTTGATTACAATATAGATGTGGATCCAACTATAGTTAATCAAGCCTAAGAAAGACCATTCCTAGAGAGCAAAACCAACACAGTACATGTTATCACCTGTGATTAAAAATATACGTGAAAAGAACCATTTAAGTTGGTTTGAGAAATATAATGCAATCATAAATCTCATAAAGACATACAAAAATCACCCAAACTGTATAACTTCAAAGACCATCCCTGTGATATCTGCCAATCAGCGATTGAACAGTGAGGGCTACTGAAATCAATTTGCAAGAAAATGTTCACTTGTGAAGGGCTGTTTCACTGTCTTCCAAATACATTCACTTCTGTTTTACTTTTCCACAGAGACAATTCACATTTGAGGAATATAACAAGGACTTATCAGTTGAGGGAATGTAACACAGTGACATTCAAGTCTTAAAGTGTGAGAAGAGGATGAGATGTGGTCTCTGTGCTTTAAGGGGTTTTAGGAAACCCTATGACCAAGCCAATTGAGGACCTGGGGAAGGGGTAGGCGGGCCTGGTACTTTTGATACACAGTACAAGGAGGCTGCGGCTTGCAGCTTCATGGAAAAAGTGTTGCTTGTTCTCAGGCATTTCTCAGCTCGCAAAGTGAGCGTGTACCAATTCCATACACAAGTGCAGAGCAAGGAAAGGTTACCTTCTATTGAGACCACTCTGCATTCAGGCCTCCTCTATTTCCAAAGGTCATCCAGATGTGATACTAGCACCAGGGAGAAAGAAAGAGAGAAGAGAGGAAGCACACACAGGTGTGCCCACATGTACAAGGGCTCACACAAGCCCTTACTAGTCACACTGTGTAACAACAATGTCCCATCTCCAGGATATTTGTAAGGACCGAACATCTTCTATAGATCTGCAGAAAAACATTTAGCTGAGCTGATAAGCCTGATCAGACGGAGACAGGGAACCACCCTGAAAAGCCACCATCTGGAGTGGACTTCAAATTGGAGACACACAGGCAAGAAATAAACTTGTACCAAACACAATTCTAAAAGGAAAGGGAAATGGTGCATACAACTTACAGGAGAATCCCACACAGAATGAATGAGGTCTTCATGTAGCTCCTCACCTCTGAAAGAAATCTCATGACTGTCGGCATACCTACATTTCCTACCTTTTTAAAGAATTTATTTTGAAGGTTAAAATTATGAAAAGGGTTTTAGAAATAATTTTCTTTAATCTATCAGTCCTCGGCAAAACTGAAAATCTCCTTTACTGGAAGAAGGAAGAAATTCTAAGCCTCCAATTCCATTGCCCATTTGTGAATTAAGATACTAGTCCTTGATAGGTACTATTCTCCCATTTATCTGTGATTTGGGAGGACTTGAATAACACAGATAAATGAACTCCTCAAACAATTCCAAAGCTAACCTTTTTCACCTTCAACACACAAACCTTTTATTTTTAAGCAATGTAAAAGAACTAGAAAAACAGATTTAGATTTCATCTTTGCAGTCTTAGTTTCACTTCAATTGCAAACCAGTTCTAAGCAAAAGAAGTGAGCACAAGTGGAAATAAGAAAAGAATAAAATGTGTGACTAATCCTCAAAAGGAGAGAAATAAATAGTCTTTTAATCATTTAATACTAAAAGTGCTTGGCAACATAGCTTCAGATTTTTTGGTAACTATATGATGAACCAAATATTCACTTCACAGCATGTGAGTATTTTCTACCTGTGATGAATCCAGACCCCTGCTGGGACACATTTAACCCTCCAAAATAGACAGGAACTATGAATATGGACTGGATGAAATAGTAGGCACAAATATGCATAATTCATATCTATCTTCTACCCTGAAGGACAAACCAAATTTTTGTCCGTGATCAATAAAGGTTTTACAGCTTCATTTCTTGCTCTGTGCCTGCCTTCAAAAACAGAGATTTCTCAATAACTCCATGAGAAGAGTTCACACTTACCTGAAATATGCAGACAATATAGAAAAACATGGTGTGCTAGGAAGGAGAGAGTGGAAGGGTGGGTGGTACTGTTTTTGGTAATTGTCTCTTTTCTGCATTTCACTCTCCACATAGGAAATGCACTCCCCATATACCATGAACAACCAAAAAGGAAATTCTGAAACCTGTTCACATGTTAACCGGTACATCTTTGTTTGGCTTTTCTGAGAATAATGTTCAACATAGATCATAAGTCTGTATATACATTAACACAGAGATCAGCTTCATAAATAATCCTTAAAACGCTCTTTAAATCTTTTAAAGCAAATCTTATTGATTTTTGGCACTGCTGGTTCCAAAGCCTGGCATCAGATATGCCTCTCTGAGCAGTATTTATATGAAGATTTCCCCTCTTCTTTTTATATGTACAAACCATGATAATCTCTCTTTTTCCCTTTTATTTGAGGCTGTGATAGGAACCTGATGGAAATTAAAATATAAAACCACTGACTGTGACAAAAGACCCTGGCAACACCTACTTGTCAATAATAAGAAATTAAAGCATTACTCTACTGAGCGCAAGGCTGACCTAATTTCCTACCATACAATTTAAATTTTCTCTCACCTTCTTTAGTTTCAAGTAGTGTGCAAGGTTATTATAACTGCCTCAGAGCTGTTCCTGCTGTCAGTGCTGGAATAATCAGACTTATTGGGATTTCTTTTTTTAGTTTCTTAAAAGCAAACATTAAATACTTGTAAAAAGTAACAATATCTACTGCTGTGGCTGGGAAAATGGCAGTTGCCTAATTAAAATAAGATTTCTTCCGCCACCACTGTTATTTGGTACTGAAAATACTCGGACACAGTTGCCTTTTTAAAAAGAACTATGTTTCCACTACTTCCCAGGGAGAAAACTAATCGCTATGCAGCAAAATAAAAAGGTAGCATTCTCTTGAGATTTGCAGAGGATTAGAGTTTGGCTTCATATATAATCTGGAGCCCATTGATCCACACACACAAATGATTTCCCTTTAATCTGGGGATCAGACTCTTTTTCTAGAGGAACCTTGGCATTTGCATGCTGAATTGTTAAACTTGGCTTGCATTGCTGGAATACTGGCAGGGTGTGGATGGTAAAATACGTTTTAAAGTTTCTGCTACTGTGGAGCAGGGCTTTGGAAGGGTGGGCATCAATATAAGTATCAAAAATCCTATTCTAGTTCCCATTTCTTGTTCCCTGGGATATTTACCATTTTATTCTGTTTGGCTTAAGCCAGGGCAAAGATGATTGCCTCGGAGGCTGTTCCAGCTGTTACTTGTCCTCGGTTCTATTTGCTTTTCAAGGTTTAACTCCCACCCTCAACTTCGGCCAAGCAATTTCTTTTCAGGGTCGTGTCCAATCAGAGATCAAACAATGATGCCTGAAACCAATTCCACGGTATTCAAGGGTTAGAGACCTTTCATATAACCGTGTTGTTTCACTTGCTCCTCTCGCTCCTCCAACAGCATGTACCCTCCGAAGAGGGGCTTCGGAAAAAGGAAATAAAAAATCTGGGCAAAAAAGAAAGGGTGATGGGGTGGGGGGTGACAAGAAGAGATGGCAGGGATAAAGCAGAGGACCAAGAGTTTATTACCCAAGGAAGAATGTAGATTTCCCTTAAAGATGCCACTTGAAAGTTCACCACTTAAATCCAATGGATTTTTTTCATGATGTAAACATGGTTTATAATTAATATTATGTCTCCCTCAAGCAACTAAGCCGCTTCAATTTAAAGCCTGAAACTAAACTCCAAATTTGACTAAGATAAGCAAAGTGTCCTGCCCTTTTCCTTGCCGTGCTCGGATCGGGAGTGACAAACTTTGCTTGAAGGTGAGCACAGACACCTGGAGAAACGCGAGAGAACACCCCAGAAATGACTCCACACCCAATTCCAAAGGCCAAAAAAAAAAAGAAGCCCAAACAAAAATCCCCCCTGAAATCCTTGACTTCTGGGCTTGAGTTGTTCGTTCTTTCTTTCCTGATTTCTGCAGGTCTTGGGGCACGGAATGAGCACGGTAGAAAATGCAGCGAGGGAAACGTCAGTTGGAATCCTCGGAAGAAATCAGGCAGAAAGTTGACCTTTTGGCACTTGCAGTGCAATGGGAGGTAGCGCCGCGTGCGCCCCTTCCTCCTGCGAGTAAGAGCGACGATTTAGGAACCGCCTGCCCTGCTCACGTCCACACTGGCAGCCTGGGAAGGAGCGAAAAGCTCCCCCGGCCCCAATCCCCGCGTGAGGAACGCGTTGTCCCCTCTGGGGACGAAGAGAAATCAGCTTTTTCTCTCCGAGCCCGTCCCAAAGCCGAGGGAAGAGGTTCCCCACTAGCCCGGCGCCTCCAGAGAAACCCCGGGGGCGCACCTGCAGCGGCGCCGCGGGAACCCGCGGGGGAGGTTCCCAGACGCCCAGCTGCCGGGCGCCCCGGGTCCAGCCGCCGCGCCTGTCCAAGTTCTGACCGCCTCAGCTTGGCCCCTGCTCGCGCCACAAGTGCACGGATTGCGGCGTTCGGAGGGGCCGCGGCCGAGATTCACTTACCCTTTGAGCTGTTCCCTCATGGCTGCAAGGGCTCTGCGGTCGAGGGTGGGTACGAGTCGAGGAGTGAGCTTCCCAGAGCCGCCGGGCTCCCCGAAAGTGGAGCGCCGCCGCCCAGGCTCACAGCCGAAAGCACTGCGGAGGAGCCGGCGCGGGCGGCCGGGGAGGGGGCGCTGCGGGAAGACGGGGCGGGGCCGCGTCGGGCTCCGCCCCCACCTAGGGACCTGGGAACCCGGACACCCAGAGACGGGGCAGTTGGGGCTTTCCAAACGGAAAGGAAAAAGAAAAGAGAAAAAAAGAAACAAAGAAAGAAAGAGGAAGGGGATTTAAGGTAGACCCAGGAACCTGGAAGGCACACAAGTCTCTGCTAACACCTCCTTAAAGCCTCTAGCAAGACTACTTGTTGCCTAAATAAATGACCCAGGTGCAAATGACCTCATTGCAGATAATTAAGAGTGTGGGCTTGGAGTTTTCTTTTTTAAAAATGAAAGAAAAAAAAATGCATGCATAATTCTCACTCTCCCTTCCCTGTCAAGTGAAGATTAAAGTGGCCGCGATAAGGACGAGAAATTGCAGTCAGGCTCTTCCTAGGCTAAGTGGGATTCTGAAAAAGCCTTTGTATTTGGATTTGTGACATACAAGCGGATCTCAAAATGTAGTCCCTGGGAATAGCAGTGTCAGTATCACCTGGGAACTTCTTAGAAATGAAAATTCCCTCGGCCGGGCCCAGACCTACTGAACCAGAAACTCTGAGCACACTAATGCTTGAGAATCACCGGTACGGACTCTTTAAATTAAGACACTACCACCAGTGGTGTTGCACGGTTTGGTCCTTTAAAGGAACTCATTTCCAATAGAATATTTTTTTGGAAAAGTTACAGGGCCTGAACAGTTCAAATAATTCTAATTTTAGAGTTTGCAATATGTTAGAGGTTAACTACACACAATTATTTCAAGCTTGGAAATATTCAAAAAAAAAAAAAAAAAGAAGAAAGCCTTTATTAGCACAATAATTTTCTGCAAACTTCAAATAATACCTTAGATTAGCATCAAAAGAGAATCTTATGATAAACGGTTAGTGATATTTTCACTGTCCTTCTTTGTCCATTTATTTTGTTGGCTTGCTTTTCTTTTTATTTTCTTTTAAACATTTGCTTTCCACTCTTCTTTCTGGCTGATTCATTACACTTCGGTCTACAGTTTAAAGGTGGTCCCCTTTTAAAAATGTATTTCTTAAGCGATGGCGGTCTCACTGTGTTGCCCACACTGGTCTCTCAATTACTGGGCTCAAGTAATCCTCCCTCTTCAGCCTTCAAGTGCCTGTGATTACAGATTCATACCACCATATCTGGCTTCTTTTTAAATACTCCTTTTTTTGCTCAGCATTTTTTCCCGTAGAATGTTTTAGGTGGAAAGACACCCATCTTGCTTTATCTAATGCTACAGCATGGCAAAAGAGGCAAAAATAAAGTATGCAGACAAAAGCAAAAGGGAGTACCAGGTTTCTTTATTAGCTTTAACAAACCAAATACAAAGGTAAATGTTATTACTAAAGATACGTGCATGTATGTATGATAGGTATTGCTATTTTTAAGCAAATATCGCATTTCTTCTGGCATTCTGGCTCATACATTGAGATTTCTTAGTGCTACCCTTTAGCAATTTTTAGCTAGCGAGTTGTGGAGGCAGCTGCTATTATGATCTGAGGGGGGCACACTAAGATTCGCTTTGGCTGAAGTTGTCCCTTGGTCTAAGAGTGTATTCTAGGTCTGCTCCTATCTTCGGGAAAGAGAGATTAGTGTCCTGTGATGAGGAAGTAGTGCCCTTTACAGTAAATCAGAGACAGCAATCTCTGTGTCGGTGCGGCAAATCACTTAACTATTGTTTATGTTTATTCCAACTATAAGACACAAGCTTCACAGCATGGACATTTGCAAATATTAGAAATCAATAAACTAAGGATTTGCAACACCTGTATAGTAAGACATTTGTCACTCTCTTCCTTTCCTGTTTTTTGTTTGTTTTACACTTTTAAATTACCTGCTCAAAATTCAGGAGTTCTGACATGCTTCTCTATAAATACTTAAGTCTCTCTTCTCAGTGTCCAATTAGAAAACTACTAAGAACAATCTGTTGACAAGAAAAAAGAATGGAATAAGAAATCACTATTCAGAGTTTCTTTTTAAAAAAATTGACAGATGGCAATCCTCAAAAATACATCTTTAAGTTCTTTTTTAAACTGGAGTTATAGGCACTTGAAGACTTATTCCCAAATCTTGTTGTCATGTTATAATTAAATACTGAAAGTATTATTTAGAAATGACGCAGGCATCACAGAGACTGTTTTGTTGTCAATTGCAGCCAGATTATGAATTTTGCTTATTAGAGGAAAGCATTTAGAAAAGAACATAACAGATATACCTTCATATCCTATGTAAATTAGGTAGTGGGGCCATGTATGATAATATATTAATTGCTTGTTTATAGTAGCTGTTTCGTCTTCTCCTCCTTCTTCTGATTATTCTTATTACTGTTTTGATATGAACCACGGACATGAGAAGAGCCTGCAGCTCTGCCACCAGAACACACTTCAGCTAAAATTTTGACTTCAGAATCACCTATGACCTACTTGTTCCCAGTAACACCGTCTAGAATGGTGCAAGGATTGGAATTAGAGAGTCCAGCTGCAGAACTCATGCTCTTAGCTATTCTGCTATGCTGCCATGAAGAGACATGACTTTTTATTGTGGGAAAGGTCTGTGTTTTTTCTAGTGTGCTCATAGAAAATCTCACTGATGGCTCAGAGCAGAGAAGAGCCAATTTGCTAGAAATAAAGAAGAAATTAAATGCGATGAGGTCAAAAAAGGCCACCCAGTAAATTTTCCCGTAACCAAAACTCTGGTCTTTGAACCACTTAAACTTTGAGAATATCTTTAGAAAATTAAGGGCATCTCCGACCTAAGGGACTGTGTAGGATACTTCCCCATTCTTCCCTCCATCTCTATTCTTTGTCCTTCTCCATTCTACTCTGTGCCCCAGGAGGTTGGACCTCTGCGGGGACATCCATCAGGCTTTCCTGCCATTTGGCTTCTTTTTGCTTTCAGCCAATTGGGAGGCAGTGATGAAAGGCCTATAGAAGGAGAGGAAAGGACAGGAGGAGAGTGATGTTTGGGTATTTATTTTCAGCTTCCCTCCTACTGATCTCTGGCCTGGCAGCTGCTGAGTTCCTTGACCTGTAGCCACAAGTCCTTGTTGGCCAGTCCTTTCCTACAGCAACAGCATTCCACCAGTTAGGTAAACCATTCTCTCCCTTTACCCCTCTGGGCAAATGTTTACCATTCCTGTTTTTTTTCTCCTAGCCTCCCTAGACCCTTGTAAATAGCCTTTTCATTATACTCTCTTCAAGTGCTCCTTTTGAATGTACCATCTGTTTCTCCCAGGACACTGACCAAACTGAGATCCAGCCAGCCAAAGCCACCCTCTGAGGCAATAGACTGGGTGCCGAATGGGGACTACTGATAGAGGAGAAAGTAAGATCCCCCAACACTGGAGCTAAAAAGCAGGCAAGATTCAGTCACTGGGTAAGTATTCATACAACCCTCCTCTGTAGGCCCACAAAGAGCTTCTGGCCTTTTGAGGGTAAAGGCAAATCAACAATTATGAATGGTGATGCAGTTGTGAGGGTAAAAAGGATGCAACCAGCGTGTTCTTTACAAGACCGTCAACGGTCTGCTTGATCTTCTGGAAAGAATGTCAAAGAATGGTTAGAGAAATGGACAAACTGAAAAGGGCTTAGTGTGACAATCTGGAGTTTGACTTGTATCCCAAAAGGAATGAGGGAGCTTTTTAAGGAAGAAAGAATTAAAGCATGAGTGTGGCTCTGTCAGATTTGTCTTTTAGAAAAATCACTCAGGCAATGGCGTGGGGGCTTGATCGGAAGAGAGTCTGGAATTTGGACATCAGGTACAAGGAGACTGCAGTATGAGGAGGATCTAAACTACAGCAGTGGCCGAGGAGGTGGAGAAATGATAGAATAAGGTAGCAACTACAGAAGCCTTGACTGACTGGATGTATGAATGGAAGAGAGGAAAAAAGTAAAGCAATAGTCCTGAAGCTTGGCCACCTTTTGGAATCATTCAGGAATTGTGAATAAATTTAGATGCTTGAGGCTTATCACCCTGAGATTCTAATTTAATTGGTCTTGGACATCAGGATTTCTAAGATTCTCCAAGTGATTCTAATATGCAGTGAAGGTTAAGGACCATTGCCCTTGAGTGACAATCAGGATTGGATGAGCAGCATTCTCCAAGGTAGGAATTTCAGGAGGAGGGGGCAGAAGCGCGTTAGGAAAGAGATGATGAATTCAGTCTTGAACATAAAGAATTGGAGGTGGTGATGTAAAAGTGTAGTTAACCAAGAGACAGCTGGACATCTGAGTCTGGAGCTCAGAAGGAAGATGTCTGAATTCGAGCTATGGATTTGCAGTGTCACTGTTGGAAGAGGGAAGGGTCTTGGGTCTGAATGAGCCCATCTAGTACAGGATGTGAAGGGCCAACAGCTGAAGCTAGGCTGTTCCTACCTTCCACTAATAGGTATTTTTCCTTTCTGGGTTGCATGTGGTTTCAATGTTATCCGATGTTAGCTGTGTAAAAATGAGAAGTGGCATAGGAAAGCACAAAGACAAGGGATGGTTTGAACTGGGTACTTGCCCGGAGGAATGATTGTCCCAAGGGACTTCATCACCTCCTAGGGTTCAGCTTCTCTCTAGCTCTAAGACTTTCTGTCTATATTGCCTTGTGCTCCCTAAGTTTAAGTATAACTTGCATCACTTTATAAAAATCCATTTAGAGTATAGATATCACTTCCATTAAGTACAATACATATTCCATAATAAAATGTCAACATTTGGGTATACAGTAGACATAAGAATTCCTTGCTCCTCTTTACATAGTAGAAGTATTAACCATGAACAGTGTTTCAGATGTCTAACAAATGGATTGGCTCATAGTGATGGTGAATCATTGCTGGTTACAGCAAATACTATAGTATACAAATTAAAACACATATAACAATCCCCCTAGATCAATCTGAAACCAACATCTTCTGGATATAGGAATATCTAGCCAGCTCACATTAACCAGCAAATGAAGAGGCCTCTACGTTCAGACACAGAGCACTTCACACCCACACAAAAGCCTATTTTTCCAGGCCCCGCCTCTTTAGGGAGGCAGAGTAAGCCAGGCTGAGGAAAGTTCTCTCTGAGCCAGCTGCCATCTAAACCAGAGATTTCACCAGACAGGTTCCAGATAAAGTCGGGCTCTGCTTCACTCTCACGCAGTTTTCTTTTAATAAGATTTCTCAGAGCTTCACAGAGTCACCTATATCAAGCCGAACATCTAAAAAGATGTGAATTTTAACATCTTCACTAAAACAAAGCCATACTTCATTAACCTCACAGGGCAGTAGTTGCTTCATGGGAAAGAATTTGGAGTACCTATTAGCCTGCCAGCTATAGAGATAACCCATGTATATGACCCACACCACCTCCTGCTAAAAATGGACCTCTGGTTAAGGTGGTTCAAGTATATCTGACTACAGCATGCCTGGTCTACCTTAACAACAGCTCAAAGTTGTAACTATTTGTCTGCTTTTCCCCACCGATTGTGCCAAATTTAAGAGGAATTTCAAAACTAGGCAGAAGTTCTTACACTCTGCATAATCTCTCTTCCTCTTCAGCTACAAATAAGACTTTGTATTCGATTAGACTCACAGCAGGTGAAAACCCCAATTAGTGAATTCATTCTGAGGCCTCTTTCTACCTTCCTCCCACACATCACATTTAAAAAAAAAATCAGGGAAGTCTGGGTCTCTTCTGAAATCAGAAGTAAATTAACCCTTTGATCTACCCAATGAAACTATTTACTGCGTGAAGAATTTTCACTGCAAAATAGGAAGACGTTGAAAGATTCCTCCTTCTTGATTGACTTCATAATGGAGGTTATAGAAAATTCTATTTTGCCAGACTTCATTGTTTTCTTCAAATCCATAGATACTCTCAGATTTTCTGATCAATTTAGAAATTACAGTTTTTCTTTCTACCTGAAACTCACAATGCCAATATCATCTCACAAAAGATTAATGGTCGGTCTACTACAAGAGATAATTACTTTTAAGTTATGTTCTTATTTTGGTGTATTTGAGGTGAGAAAAAAAATATTAAATTTTAATTTAAACAGTATGCTTTGGCCTTAGGAAAGGCACAAAGTCTGTATTTCATACTTTGTAAATATTTATTTGTCAAAGAAAATTCATCATTGGACAAGGATAGAGGGTATGTTGAACATTAAAAAAAGTCAAGGCAGCTTTAGTTCTTAGAGTGATTTACTTATACTTTGTCAATTGCTTCTCTGGAAACAATTCACAGCCTAGTTTTATTTACGAGCATATGATTAAAAAAGAGCAGCTTTGTCTTTTTTAATTGTTTTAGTCCTGTCACTTTTCCTGAAACAAGTCGTAGGACTTATTATCCACAAGAAAATACTGAGCATATATCAAGTAGTAATGCAGCTTTTAGAAGTAGTCATCTGTTACTGTCAGAGGTTCATTTCATTTTGAGTCTTTTTAATTAAAATGCAAAGTTCTACATACATGCCTGCCTAAATTACCCCTTTCTGAAATACTAAAATTTCATAAAAAATGTTAAATGCTAATGTAACCATTGTTAATACTCTAGACTTGCTTCTTGAGATTTGGAAAAAAAGTAAACAAAGGAATTACCAGTCAATTAAACGAACAAGGAAGTCATCCTAAGTTAAAACAGATAAGGAAAATGTAATAATCAAATGCTACAGATGAAGACACCAGCGTTTTGTTTTGTTTTTTTTTAACTGAGGTGAATATCTACAAGAATCACACTCAATCAAAAGCAGCTTTCTTAATCTTCAGCAAGCGTCGCTGTGCATTATAGCAAAGGCATGCAGACGGAGGGACAGAGCTTCCAGACCAGTTCTACCCCTTAGAGGCTGGCACTTAACCCTTTACAGGCAAGTCACTTAACCCCTTGGAAGCTTTTGTTAACTCATCTATAGAGTGTGGATAATACTCTGATATCGTGGGTCTAAATGACATAATGACTCTGACAGCAATTTGAAGACTGGAGAATGCTGTGTTCATGCAAAGTAGCCTGTCAGGCAGGTATGATTTCTTAAAAGAGATCCCAATATGTTCAGGAATACAGCTAGGTATACAGAACTAAATAAATTCCCTTTAGCATTCTGTTTTACATTGTCATGTGAGGGAAAATGAGAGGTCAGAGTTTTAGTTCTTCCTCTTTAGCAGTTTACAAAAGGCACCTTTCCTCTTTTTGCTTTTTACATTTAAGAAGGAAGTAAGTACGAAAAGAAATTTTTTTGCAAGATAAAACACTAGCAATAGCCTAAGATAGGTATAAAATTCACACCATTTGCTATCATTCTGTGGGTCTGAGATTAAAACACGAATAGTATTCAGGCATGTTAAAAGGTGTATCCATGTTCATATTGTCAGACAGCAGAAACCTGGAGTAGTTAGCAAGTGAATACTGATTTGGTGGGAGACAGTGAGGGAGAAATATACCCCAGCTTGATGGAGAAGGCCTCCTGGTGGCAAGCCTTGAACAGCCACCGCGTGGTAGGAATTCCACACAAAGACAGGGTTCCACAAAAGCGGAAATGAAGGTAAAATTCACTTTAACCAGTTAGTGATCTACCAATGTCTGAATCTTGTACTCCAGCTCTGACTTATTTTTGTCAAGGTATATTCTGAAGATGAAAGGAAAATACAGATGCAAGGAACTTTGATTTATCCACAAATTTCCAGGATATGTTTTGTATGTGCTGTATCTAGACTACATTTCTCTATTAAATATTATCCTATATTAAGTTCTTTAGCTTCAAACATAGCATATTTATGGAACACTTACATATGTCTTTGCTTATCATTTAAACTCTTCTCATTTTTTCTTTATGGTTGGTAAAACCTGAGGAGTGTTTGGAGATTGTGGAAATATATAAACATTTCAACATTGTAAACTGGTTTTGTTTATTTTTTATTTATTTTTTTACTAGTGGGATCCCAAGGAAATATGGCCTTTTCCTTAAGGAGCTTATGATCTAATGAGGAAAGATAGATCCATATATAGCTAAACACAGTACCAGACAGATTATAATAATTACAGAAAGAGAAAGAAAAAAAAAGCAGCAAAAAGGGAAAGGTGATTAGTTTGACCTCTTGGGATTAGAGAACATGCACTTCAATTAAAAACTAAGTAGACTTAAATCGCCTAGTTAGTTCTTAAATCAGGTTTCACGTGTGTGTGTGTTTTTTTCTTTTTACTAGTATATGAAGAGTTAAACAAGTTTCTTACATTGACTCTGTGAGCTAGTCGCTCATATTAATAATTTACTAAGGTACAGAATTTTTATGTTAATATACAGCTGTGTTATGACATCACTTTATGCTTTTTAGGAACTCAAAAATGTACTGGGCCAATATTGGGTTTTATATCTTGGGAATGCTAACTGGCAGAAAATACTACTATCCCTATTAGGACATCAAATCACATTCTTGAGTTAATATCAATAAGACCTTAATGTGGGAATTGAGGTCCTCTCAGCTTGACCTACTCTCATCCCTTAGAAGCAGGTTGACAAAGATTTGGAAGCCTCTTCTCACATGATGGATAGAAAAGAAAACATTGGCACCACCTGTACTTTTGAATATCTTTCTG
>PVKP010034986.1:0-23718 GCA_004027715.1 Plecturocebus donacophilus | reverse complement strand
CTAGAGCTCCCTGCACACGCCATGTTGAAAGTCCCCATGCTTTCGTCTGTGCTCGTCCCTTTGCCTCACCTTTTCGTCTCAGTTTTTTTTTTTTTTGGTTGACAGAACTTCTGTTTTCCTGTCCTTTGACACCAGCTCACGGAGTGTCTCCTGCCTGGCGGCTTGTTGCTGGGCTGGGCTTGCTGCTTTTTTCTCTCCCGCCTCCCTTTGCTTACAGAGGACTGCTGTTGGTGGTGGGTACAGTATTGTACCCAGCAGTGATGGATTCCAGAGCAGAAAGGGACCCAGGACTACCTGACAGGGTGGTTAATTGTGGTTCTGTAGCAGGAGCTGGAATGAACATGGGAGAGCAGATACGCCTTCAACATACTGACTTCGTTTCCTTTCATATATACCTAAAATTGGGATTACTGAAACGTGGGAGTTCCAGTTTTTAAAACAAGTAATTTTTTAGAGGCAAGGTCTCTTTTGCCCAGGCTGGAGTGCAGTGGCACAATCATAGCTCACTGCAGCCTTGCCCTCCTGGGCTCAAGAGATCCTCTTGCATTAACCTCCCCAGTAGCTAGGACTACAGGTGTGTGCCACTGTGCCCAGCTAGTGTTTTAAATTTTGTGTTTGTAGAGACGGGGCATTGCTGTGTTGCCCAGGCTGGTGTCAAACTGCTGGCTGTAAGTGACCTTCCTGCCTCAGCCTCCCAAAGTGTTGGGACTGTGCCCAGCAGTGGTTCTATTTTTAGTTTTTAAAGAACTTCCATATGATTTTCCACAATTGCTATACTAATTTATATTCCCACCAGCAGTGCTGAAAAGTTACCTTTTCTCCACATCCTCCAGTACTCATCATCTTTTGGTGAATGCTGTTCTAGCAAGCATGAGATGGTACCTCGTGGTGGTTCTGAGGTACATTTTTCTAATGATTAGTGATGCTGAGCATATTTTCATGTACCTGTTGGCCATTTGTATGTCGTCTAAAGAAACATCTGCCCATTTTAAAGTCAAATTGTTTTCTTGCTATTGAGCTGTTTGGATCCCTTATATAGCTTGGATATTAACCCCTTATCAGATGCATTGGTTGCAGATATTTTCTCCCATTCTCTGGGTTATCTCTTCACTTTATTAATTGTTTCCTTTGCGGTGCAGGTGCTTTTTAGTTTGATGCCATTCCACTGGTCTGTTTTTGCTTTTTAGTTTGGTGCCATTCCACTGGTCTGTTTTTGCTTTTTAGTTTGGTGCCATTCCACTTGTCTGTTTTTGCTTTTGTTCCCTGGGCTTTTGAGTTATTCAAAAACCCTTGCCTGGACCAGTGCCGTGAAGTGTCTCCCTATGTTTTCTTCTAATAGTTTATCATTTTATGTCTTACATTTAAGTCTGTAATCCATTTTGAGTTGATTATATGGTGAGAGATAAGAGTCTAGCTTCATTTTTCTGCATTTGGAAAACTAGTTTTCCCAGTACCATTTATTGAAGAGAGTGTTCTTTCTCCAATATGTGTTTTTGGCACCTTTCTCAAAAATCGATCGGGTGTAAATGCATGGATTTATTTCTGTATTCTTAATTATGTTCCATTGGTTGATGTATTTTTATTGCAGTGTCATGCTGTTTTTGTTCTTATGGCTTTATGGCTTTGTAGTATGTTTTGAATTTCAGGTAGTGTGATACCACTAGCTTTGTTCTTTCTGCTTTGGCTATCTGGGGTCATTTGTGGTTCCATACACATTTTATGACTGTTTTTCTATATCTGTAAAGAACATCATTGGTATTTTGATATGAATTTTTTTGCATTTGTAGATTGCTTTGAGTAGCATAGACATTTTAGTAATGCTAATTCTTTCAATCCATGAACAGGGAATATTTGCCATTTACTCTTCCCTTTTCAAATTTTTCTTCAATGTTTTATAGTTTTTACTTTTGAGCTCTCTGGTTTTTCTCTTTTTACTTTCACCTCTCTGGTTCAATGTACTCCAAGGTATCTTTTGTTTTTGGTAGTGATTGTAAATGATATGGCTTCTCCATTTTTTTCGGATAGGTCACTATTCATGTATAGATGTTTCTGTTTTTATGCCAGTACCATACTGTTTTGATTAAAATTGTTTTATAATATGTTAATATGTTTTGAAATCAGTGTGATGTCTTCAACTCTGTTCTTTTTGCTGAAGATTATTTTTGGCTATTGGGGTCTTTTGTGGTTTTATACAAATTTGTTTTTGTTTATTTAAAATTTTATTTTTAAAACTTTTCAATATGGGGGGTACATGTGCAGGTTTGTTGCATGTGTATGTTGCACCCAACCAGACAGCATAGTACCAAATAGATAGTATTTCTTTTTTGTTGTTGTTGTTGCAGTAGACCAGAATTTTATTATTACTCAGATCCATCTCTTCTTGTCTTTTTTAAAAATAGCCATTCTAACAGGTTTGAGGTGATATCTCATTATGGATTTGGTTTGCATTTCCCTGATGATTAATGACATTAGGCACCATTTTTCATGTAACATTTTGGACATTTTGTTTTTTCTTTGAAGAAATGTCTATTGAAATCCTTTGCACATTTTATGACCAGATTACATGTCTTTTCCTATTGAGTTGTGAGACTTTTAAAAAATATTTTTGATATTAACTTATTTATTTATTTTTTTTACTTTAGGTGCATACTATATCTGGCATTTCTCACCATGTTATCACTCCCCACCCCCTGCTGTCTTTCCCCTACCACCCCCTACTGCCCCCAGTGTGTGATGCTCCTCTCCCCGAGTCCACGTGTTCTCATTGTTTAACACCCACCTATGAGTGAGAACATGCAGTGTTTGGCTTTCTGTTCTTGCATCAATTTGCTGAGAATGATGGTTTTAGACAGTACACAAACTCATCGTTTTTATGGCTGCATAGTATTTTATGGTGTATATGTACCACATTTTCTTTGTCCAGTCAATCATTGATCAGCATTTGGGTTGGTTCCAGATCTTTACTGTTGTACACAGGGCTGCAGTGAACATACGTGTGCATGCATCTTTATAGTAGAACGATTTATAGTTCTTTGGGTATATACCTAGTAATGGGATTGCTGGGTCAAATGGAATTTCTATTTCTAGATCCTTGAGAAATTGCCACACTGTCTTCCATGATGGTTGAACTAATTTACACTCCCACCAACTGTGTAAGAGTGTTCCTGTTTCTCCACATCCTCTCCAGCATTTGTTGTCTCCAGATTTTTTAATGATCACCATTCTAACTGGCGTGAGGTTGTATCTCAATGTGGTTTTGATTTGCATTTCTCTAATGACGAGTGATGATGAGCATTTTTTCATATGTTTGTTGGCCTCATATATGGCTTCTTTTGAAAAGGGTCTGTTCATATCCTTCACCCACTTTTGAATGGGGTTGTTTTTTTCTTGTATATGTTTTAATTCTTTGTAGATTCTGGATATGAGCCTTTTGTCAGATGGGTAGATTGCAAAATTTTTTTCCCATTCTCTTGGTTGCCAGTTCACTCTAATGATGGTTTCTTTTGCTGTACAGAAGCTCTGAATTTTAATTAGATCCCATTTGTCTATCTTGGCTTTTATTGCCATTGCTTTTGATGTTTTAGTGATGAAATCCTTGTCTATGCCTATGTCCTGGATGGTTTTGCCTACAATTTTCTTCTAGTGTTTTTATGGTGTTAGGTTTTATGTTTAAATCTTTAATCCATCTGGAGTTAATTTTAGTGTAAGGTGTCAGGAAGGGGTCCAGTTTCTGCTTTCTGCACACTCCTAGCCAGTTTTCCCAACACTGTTTATTAAATATGGAGTCCTGTCCCCATTGGTTGATTTTGTCACATTTGTCAAAGATCAGATGTTTGTAGATGTGTGGTGTTGCTTCTGGGGCTTCTGTTCTGTTCCACTGGTCTTTGTCTGTTTTGGTTCCAGTACCATGCTGTTTTGATTACTGTAGACTTGTATAGTTTGAAGTCCGGCAGTGTGATGCCTCTAGCTTTGTTTTGGCTTAGGATTGTCTTGGCCATGCGGGCTGTCTTGTGATTCCATATGAAGTTTAAAGTGGGTGTTTCCAGTTCTGTGAAGAAGGTCATTGGTAGCTTGATGGGGATAGCATTGAATGTATAAATTAAATTGGGCAGTGTGGCCATTTTCATGATATTAGTTCTTCCTACCCATGAGCATGGAATGTTTCTCCATCTGTTTGTGTCCTCTCTTATTTTGTTGAGCAGTGGTTTGTAGTTCTCCTTGAAGAGGTCCTTTGCATCCTTCATTAGTTGTATTCCTAGGTATTTTATTCTCTTTGTAGCAATTGTGAGTGGGAGTTCGCTCTTGATTTGGCTCTCTGTTTGTCTGTTATTGGTATATAGGAATGCTTGTGATTTCTACACATTGATTTTGTATCCTGAGACTTTGCTGAAGTTGCTTATCAGTTTGAGAAGATTTTGGGCTGAGATGATGGGGTCTTCTAGGTATACAATGATGTCATCTGCAAACAGAGACAGTTTGACTTCTTCCTTTCCTAATTGAATACCTTTATTTCTATTTCTTGCCTGATTGCTCTGGCTAGAACTTCCAATACTATATTGAATAAGAGTGGTGAGAGAGGGCATCCTTGTCTAGTGCCTGATTTCAAAGGAATTCTTCCAGCTTTCACCCATTCAGTATGATATTGGCTGTAGGTTTGTCATATATAGCTTTTATCATTTTATGATACGTTCCGTTAATACCTAGTTTATTGAGAGTTTTTAGCATGAAGGGCTGTTGAATTTTGTCAAAGGCCTTCTCTGCATCTAATGAGATATAGCAGTCTGTCTATTTTGTTGATCTTTTCAAAAAACCACCTCCTGGATTTATTGATTTTTTGAAGGGTTTTTTTATGGCTCTATCTCCTTCAGTTCTGCTCTGATCTTAGTTATTCTTGTCTTCTGCTAGCTTTTGAGTTTTTTGATCTTCCTCCTCTAGTTCTTTCAATTTTGATGATAGGGTGTCAATTTTAGATCTTTCCTTGTTTCTCATGTGGGCACTTATTGCTATAAATTTCCCTCTCAACACTGCTTTAAAGGTGTCCCAGAGATTCTGGTAAGTTGTGTCTTCATTCTGATTGGTTTTGAAGAACATCTTTATTTCTGCCATCATTTCATTGTTTATCCAGTTGACACTCAGATGCAAGTTGTTCAGTTTCCAAGTGGTTGTGCGGGTTTGAGTGTGTTTCTTAATCCTGAGTTCTAGTCTGATTGTGCTGTGCTCTGATAGACTGTTTGTGATTTCAGTTCTCTTGCATTTAC
Organism: Plecturocebus donacophilus; assembly: GCA_004027715.1. Classification (NCBI taxonomy): domain Eukaryota; kingdom Metazoa; phylum Chordata; class Mammalia; order Primates; family Pitheciidae; genus Plecturocebus; species Plecturocebus donacophilus. Next base: position 18,460 of record PVKP010034986.1, on the reverse strand, counting down.
TGAGGAGTGATTTGCTTCCAGTGATGTGGTCAATTTTAGAGTAAGTGCAATGTGGTGTGAGAAAAATGTATATTCTGTGGATTTGAGGTTGAGCATTCTGTATATGTCTATCAGGTCTGCTTGGTCCAACTCTGCATTCAAGTCCTGGATGTCCTTGTTCATTTTCTGTCTCATCAATCTGTCTAATATTGACAGTGGAGTGTTGAAGTCTCCCACGATTACTGTGTGGGAGTCTAAATCTCATTTTAGGTCATTAAGAACTTGCTTTATATATCTGGGTGCTCCTGTGTTGGGCACATATACATTTAGGATAGTTAGCTCTTTTTGTTGGATTGATCCATTTACCATTATGTAGTGTCCTTCTTTGTCTCTTTTGATCTTTGTTGGTTTGAAGTCCATTTTATCAGAGATTAGGATTGCAACCCCTGCTTTTTTTTGTTCTCCATTTGCTTGGTTAATCTTCTTCCATCCCTTTATTTTGAATCTATGTGTGTCTTTGTATGTGAGATGGGTTTCCTGAATACAGCACACTGATAGGTCTTGACTTTTTATCCAGTTTTCCAGTCTGCGTCTTTTGATTGGGGTATTTAGGCCATTTGCATTCAGTGTTAATATTGTTATATGTGAATTTGATCCTGTCATTTTGTTACTGGCTGGTTTTCTTTCCCATTAGTTGACTCATTTTCTTCATTGCAATTTTGGTCTTTGCCAGCTAGTTTGCTTTTGCAGTGACTGGTACTTGTTCTTTTCTGTGCTTAGTGTTTCTTTCAGGAGCTCTTGTAGGGCAGGTCTGGTGGTGACAAAATCTCTCAGTAATTTCTTGTCCATAAAGAATTTTATTTCTCCTTCACTTACAAAGCTTAGTTTGGCTGGATGTGAGACTCTGGGTTGAAAGTTCTTTTCTTTAAGGATGTTAAATATTGCCCCCCTCTTTCTGGCTTGTAGGGTTTCTGCTGAGAGATGCACTGTGAGTCTGATTGGCTTCCCTCTGTGGGTGACCTGACCTTTCTCTCTGGCTGCCCTTAGCATTTTTTCCTTCATTTCAACCCTGGTGAATCTGATGATTATGTGCCTTGGGTTTGCTCTTTTTGAGGAATATCTCTGTGGAGTTCTCTGTATTTCTTGGATTTGAATGTTGGACTGCCTTGCTAGCTTGGGAAGTCCTCCTGGATAGTATCCTGGAGTGTGTTTTCCAGCTTATATTCATTCTCCCCATCATATTCAGGTACACCGATCAAGCACAGATTAAGTCTTTTCACATAATCCCATATTTCTTGGAGGCTTTGTATATTTCTTTTCACTCTTTTTTCTCTTGTCTTGCCTTCTTATTTCATTGAGTTGATCTTCAATCTCTGATATCCTTTCTTCTGCTTGATCGATTGAGCTATTAAAACTTGTGTTTGCTTCACGTAGTTCTCGTGCTGTGTTTTTCAACTCCATCAAGTTTTTTATGTTCTTCTCTAAACTGGTTATTCTAGTTAGCATTTCATCTATCCTTTTTTCAAGGGTTTTGGTTTCTTTGCATTGAGTTAGAATGTGTTCCTTTAGCTCATAAAAGTTTGTTATTATCCACCTTCTGAGGCCTGTTTCTGTCAATTCGTTGCACTCCTTCTCAGTCATGTTGTGTTTCCATGTTGTTGAGGAGTTGTGATCCCTTGAAGGAGAAGAGGTGTTCTGGTCTTTGATGGTTTCGTCTTTTTTGTGCTGGTTTTTTCCCATCTTTGTGGATTTACCTGGCTGTGGTCTCCAGGAGCTGCTTGATGAGATCTATTGTCTGCCTGTTGATGCACTACTGGGTTTCTAGGGACTCCTTTAGGTTACTAGGGAAGCTTCCTGTCTTTTTTGTTTATACTAGGGGTTTAGGCTTGCCTCTTCCACTGTCCTGGCAGCGCTGCTGGGTGGTCAAGAATGCAGTCCTGTTGCAATGTAGGCTTCCTGTGATTTTTGTTAAAACATGTAGCCCAGTCCCACCCCTCTAATGGTGGGTTGTGCCCTTCCTCCACTGGGCTGGATCATTCAGGTTCAGTTCAGACTGTGGCACTGACTGCACAACCCACTAGAGTCAGAGCTTCAGCCCTCTATGGTTTGTGGGGGAGGGTAGGGACCTGCCCAGCTGCATGGGCCATCTCCCCCTTTCAGTTTCCTCTCTCTGGTCATGGAGTAGGGTCCCGCTCAGCTCCTCCTGCTTACAGCTCCCTCTCTCTCCAGATGGGGGGAGGGAGCCATAGCTCAGTCCACAGGCTCTCCTGGCCACCTTTTGGGCTTATGCATCTGTTTAGGTCTGTGCGCCAATCCAGTACACCATCCTGGATTATTATTCAACTCCACACTTGTAATTCCTGGTGCTTGACTGGCAAAGATCCCCTGTTCTGTGTATTGCTGAGGCTTTGGGGGAAGTGCTGTATCTGGACCAGGGTGCCAGAGAGGGGGCCTCCGACTTGCCGGTCAGATGCACTTTCTGGATGAAGCAACACCCTTCCCCGCCTCAGTCTGCCCTGTGTGGGCTTTGCTCACCCTCGGACCAGACCCGTTGAAATGCACCTGGTACCTTGGTTGGAGCTAGGAGATCTCTGGATTTCTGCGTCTCTCTTGCTGGGTGTCGTGCTCCGGAGTTGTGTCTATTTGGCCATCTTGGACAGTCGATCCAAATAGGTAGTTTTTCAACCCATGCCTCCCTCTCCTCCTCCCCACCATTAGTCTGCAGTTTCTATTGTTCTTGTGTTTATGTCCATGTGTATTCAGTGTTTAGCTCCCCCTTATAAGTGAAAACATGTGGTATTTGGTTTTCTGTTCCTGAGTTAGTTTACTTAGGATGATGGCCTCCAGCTCCATCCATGTTGTTGGAAAGGACGTGACTTCATTATTTTTGATGACTGCATAATATTCCATGGTGTATATAGACATTTTCTTTATCCAGTCAACCACTGATGGGCACCTGTCAACCACTGATGGAATCCATGTCTTTGCCATTGTGAATAACATTGTGATGACATATGCATACATATGTCATTATGGTAGAATGATTTATATACCCAGTAATGGAAATGCTGGGTCAAATGGTAGTTCTGTTTTAGGTTCTTTGAGAAATCTCCAAACTGCTCTTCACAGTTGCTAAACTAATTTACATTCCCACCGTCAGCATATAAGCATTCCCTTCCTTTTCTCCACAGCCTTGCCAGCATCTGCTTTTCTTGGACTTTCTATTAATAGCCATTTTGACTGGTGTGAGATGGTATCTCATTGTGGTTTTGATTTGCATTTCTCTCATGATTGGTGACATTGAGCATTGTTTTCATATGTTTCCTGGCCAATTGTTTGCCTTCCATTGAGAAGTGTCTTTTTCTTTGCCCATTTTTAAATAGGGTTATTTTTTGCTTGTTGATCTAAGTTCCTTACAAACACTGGATATTAGACTTTCATCAGATGCATAGTTTGCAAATATTTTCTCCCATTCTGTAGGTTGTCATTTTACTCTTTTGATAGTTCCTGAGTTAGTTTCTTTTGCTGTGTAGGTGCTCTTTAGTTAATGAGGTCCCACTTTTCAATTTTTGTCTTTGTTGCAATTGCTTTTGGGGTCTTGGCAAAAATATTCTTTACCAAGGTTTGAGAAGGATATTTCTTAGATTTTCTTCTAGGATTTTTATAGTTTGAGGTCTTATGTTTAAGTCTTGAATGCATCTTGAGTTAATGTTTGTATATGCTGAAAGGTAATGATCCACTTTTTTTCTTCTGCATATGGCTAGTCAGTTATCCCAGCAGGATTTATTGAATAGACAGACTTTCTCTCATTGCTTGTTTTTGTTAGCCTTATCAGAGATCAGATGGTCGCAAGTGTGCAGCTTTATTTCTGAGGTTTCTTTTCTGTTCCATTAGTCTATATGTCTGTTTTTATACTAGTATCATACTGTTCCTGTTACTGTAGCTTTATGGTATAGTTTGAAGTTAGGTAGTGTAATGCCTCTGGCTTTGTTCTTTTTGCTTAGGATTGATTTGAATATTGGAGTTCCTTTTTAGTTACATACTAAATTTTAGAATAGTTATTTCTAATTCTGTGAAGAATGACATTGGTAGTTTGATAAAGATAGCATTGAATCTATAAATTGCTTTAGGAAGTACGGCCATTTTAATAATATTGATTCTTCCAATCCATGAGCACGTAATTATTTTTCCATTGTGTCATCTTGCATTTATTTTTAGCAGTGATTTGTAGTTCTTTTTGTATAGATCTTTTACCTTCCTGGTTAGCTGTAGCCTTCGGTATTTCACTTTTTGTGGCTATTGTAATGGGATCGTATTCTTGATTTGACTGTCAGCCTGGATATTATTGGTGTATAGATGAGCTACTGATTTTTATACATTGATTTAGTATCACAAAGCCTTTCTGGGATTGTTTATCAGTTCAAGTAGACTTTTGTTGAAGTCTTTTTAGGGTTTTCTACATATATAATCATTTCCTCAGCAAAGAGAGATGCAAATGAGATGCTCAGTGTAAGAATTAAAGAGGAAACAAACAAAAAATGTGGCTCATCAGTGAAGACAGTTTTGTTTTAGAGAAAACAAACCTGGATGGGGCTTCTGGCTGAGTTAGGTCAGAGGCATTCTCTCTTACAGACTAAGAGTTTTTAAGGATTCAGAGTGGGAGAGTTTATCAGAGTCTTGGACTACTTCTGTGTCTCTTCGTTGTGCTTATCTGGGAGGGAGAGTTGTGTGTCTTTTCCCATTCATCTTTCTGCAGCTGCAGGCATACCCTCTAAGTCTGCTTTTGGCTCCCCTATCTTAGTGCACCTGAAGGGAAAGGAATGTGCTTATTAAGGCCCACTGTTTTACTGGGGTCCATTGTATGAGGGTGAAGTTTGGCAGTTACCCAAGAGACTTTCCCCTCACTTCCTTCTGTGCCTGAGCCGTCTTATCTGTGTTTTACTGTCTGTTCTTTCTGGCTGCTAGTTAGAAGATAAATGATTTCCTTGAAATGGGTGAGGCTAGAATGGGAGCTGGAACCTAAAGTGGCAGTGTTTGTCCAAGATGATGGTCCTCCTGCTCTTTCACCCAGCCCTCATTGGTTTCTTATAAAGGCCTCTGTATTCAACTGTGAAATGGCAACCCTTTTTTGGGACCCCTCTCCGTGGCAGAGGGCTTTGTCTCTTTTGCATATGAAACTTGTGCTCTAACCTCATCCTTGGAGTCCATGTTTCTTGATTTCTTCAGCTGTGACATGAAGAACTCTGGGTGATACCTCAGGCAGTGAGGCTACTTCATTTGCACCTTTGAGGAGATGATCACCCCTTCTGGCCTCTGCAGGTATTCTTTGATGGTAATAGACCTTTACAATTTAGACTGGCCTGGGATTCTGGATTGACTCTTCAGCAGCAATACGGGACAAGTGGACCTTGGTTTGGGGTTATCTAGTTGTGCTGGGTTGCTTCCTGTGATGTAAGGTTGAATAACATTGCTGGCTGTGCTCTGTGGTCCAGTGAGATCATGTATAGACTCCACCATCAGATGGGGCTGCTGGCCTGGCTCTGATTTTCTCTGATTGGTCAGGGTGTCTTCTGTTGTTTGGAATCTATAATTGAGCAGGGCTGTATGATGGGCTGCAAGGCTGGGTGAGGTCTCTGGGGTTGCTACTCATCCACATGTGGTGGGCAGGGTCAGAGGATATGCTCCACAGATATATGTGTGCTTGGGTTGCCCCTGTTCCTGTGGGAGGCTTAAGCAGGGTGCCAAGGTTTGGTGGAGTCACTGCCCTTCAGCTTGTGTTGGGTAGGGCCAGATGCTCCCTTCACAGGTTATTACTGAGCTACAGTCTTCTCCTGGCTTGGAAAAGACTTAACAGGAGCACCAGAGCTTAGTTAGATCACTCTCCCCTACTAGGGTTTAGCAGGGCCAGATGCTCCCTCTACAGACAATCACTGACCTGCAGTTGCTTCCCAGTCTGGCAAAGACTTCTTGTGAGTACTGGAACTTAGTTGGATCAACTACCCACTACTAAGGTTGGGCAAGTCCGGATGGTCATTATGCTGGTAATTGCCTCTCAACCTGGGGAAGACTAGTAAAAGCAACTGGGTTGTGTGAGGAAAGTGGCTCAGAATTTGAGCCTGAAAGGCCTGTGGACAGTGTTTCCTGCAGCACGATGTCGTTGACTAATTTTTTCTGGTGTGGCACCTCTATTGGCCAGAATACGGAGCAAGTCCCAAGATCTGTGTGCTGGCTGCTGAAAGTCCTACCTTTGTTCTTTGTTTCTAACTGATCCCAGGTGATCTAACTCTGCTGATAATCTCTGTTTCTCCTGGGATGAGACAAGCTCACTCTTGTCTCATCCCACAAAGGATCCCAAAATGGTGGAGAAACTGAGTATCAGACTCCAATTCACCTTTCTTACTGTAGAAACTGTGGGTCTAGGGAAATTCTCTGTGTGTTGTGCTGTGCTGACTTTGGGGAGGGTAGCATGGTCAGAGAACAATTTCTGTTATTCTTGGGTCATGGCTTTTCTCAATTGTGTGGCCCAAGGTGGTGTCTCAGCCTCAATCCCAATTCCTGGAATATTCAAGATGTTTTTTTTTTAAATTTAAGTTCTGAGATTCATGTGCAGAATGTGCAGGTTTGTTACATAGGTAAAAGTGTGCCATGGTGTTTTGCTGCACCTGTCAACTCATCACCTAGGTACTAAGCCCTGCATGCATTAGCTATTTATCCCAATTCTCTCCCTCCACCACCCCCACTTCCCTGTGAGGCCCCAGTGTCATTCTCCACCCTGTGTTCTTCATGTGTTAGGATGGTATTCTTGATTGTGGGTGCTTCCAGTTGGATTTCTGTGTGGGGGAGTGAAGCAGGAGAACTCCTATTCTAGCATCTTGCTTATGTCACTCTCTTCTTGACTATGTTTTAAATAAAAAATATATGAATCGGATTTTCTATGTGTCTGCAGGGGAAAGAAATATTGTTATGGACTTAATGTTTGTATCCCTGCCAAATCCATATGTTGAAGCTCAATCCCCCATGTGATAGTACCTTTGGGAGGTAATTGGGTTTAGAGGAACTCCTGATGGTGAGCCCCCATAATGGGATTAGTGCTCTTATAAGAAGAGGAGGATACCAGTGCTTTTCCTTGTTCTCCTTGCATACACAAGGAAGAGGTCATGTGAGCACACAGCAAGATAAGATGGTGGCTGCCTACAAGCTAGGAAGAAGTCTTACCACAACCCAACCATGCTGGCATCCTGATAGTGACTACTAGCTTCCACAACTGTGACAAAATAAATCTCTGTTGTTTAAGCCACCGACTGTATGGTATTTTGTTATAACAGTCCTAAGTGACTAAGACAAATTCGTTTTTCACATCTAATCATTCATCCAATTTATCAAGCAAACCCAATGGCACACCAACCCTTCAGATCCTTTAAAAATTAAAAAAGTAATTATGAATAATTTCAAGCACATGATAAAACAAAAAAATAATTTTAGATACATATATAACATCCACAAAATTAAAAATATTAATTTGTTACCTGATCATATCACATCTTCCTGTAAAAAATATTTAAAATATTATAGATAACACTAAAGCATTATCTCCATTCCTTTTCCTCATTTTGTCCTCTATATCAAAGAAACCGATTTCCTGAATTTGAGAACAATTTTGAAGTATGTTTGTACTTTAGGAGAACGGTTCTTAAACTTTTGGGTACAGGATGCATTTACCTGCTTAAAATTTTCAGGACCAAAAGAGCTGTGAACTATGTTTATATGGGTTATATCGATCAATATTCTCAGACATTTAAAATATTTACTAATTCATTCATAAAACAATACTACCATTACATGTTTTTATAGTAGGATATTTAATAGAAATAACTATTTCAAAACAATTTATTGAAGAATAGCATGGTTTTACTTTTTTTCAAATCTTTTTAATGTCTGGCTTAATAGAAGAGAGCTAGATTCTTATATCAGCTCTGCATTTATTTGTAGTGATATGTTTTGTTTTTATCTTTTATTGCACTTTAGGTTCTGGGGTACATGTGAAGAACATGCAGGATTGTTGCATAGGTACATACGTGGCAATGTGGTTTGCTGCCTCCATCCCTATCACCTATATGTGGCATTTCTCCCCATGTTATCCCTCCCCAACTCCCTACCTCACCATGTCCATCCCATAGTCCCCTCAACAGACCCCAGTGTGTGATGCTTCTCTCCCTGAGTCCATGTGTTCTTATTGTTCAGCACTTGCCTATGAGTGAGAACACGTGGTGTTTGATTTTCTGTTCTTGTGTCAGTTTGCTGAGAATGATGTTTTCAGATTCATCCATGTCCCTACAAAGGGCAGGAACTCATCGTTTTTATGGCTGCATAGTATTCAGTGGTGTATATGTGCCACATTTTCCCTGTCCAGTCTATCATCGATGGGCATTCAGGTTGGTTCCAAGTCTTTGCTATTGTAAACAGTGCCGCAATGAGCATACATGTGCATGTATCTTTATAATAGAATGATTTATAATCCTTTGGATATATACCCAGTAATGGGATTGCTGGGTCAAATGGAATTTCTATGTCTAGGTCCTTGAGGAATGACCACACTGTCTTCCACAGTGGTTGAACTAATTTACGCTCCCACCAACAGTGTAAGAGTGTTCCTATTTCTCCACGTCCTCTCCAGCATCTGTTGTCTCCAGATTTTTTAATGATCGCCATTCTAATGGGCCTGAGATGGTATCTCAATGTGATTTTGATTTGTATTTCTCTAATGACCAGTGGTGATAAGCGTTTTTTCACGTTTGTTGGCCTCATATATGTCTTCTTTTGAAAAGTGTCTGTTCATGTACTTTGCCCACTTTTGAATGGGTTTGTTTGTTTTTTTCTTATAAATCTGTTTGAGTTCTTTGTAGATTCTGGATATGAGCCCTTTGTCAGATGGGTAGATTGCAAAATTTTTTTCACATTCTGTTGGTTGCTGGATCACTCTCATGATTGTTTCTTTTGCTGTGCAGAAGCTATGGAGTTTCATTAGATCCCATTTGGCTATTTTGGCTTTTGTGGCCATTGCTTTTGTTGTTGTAGTCATGAGGTCCTTGCCTATGCCTATGTCCTGGATGGTTTTGCCTAGGTTTTATTCTAGGGTTTTTATGGTGTTAGGTCTTATGTTTAACTCTTCAATTAATCTGGAGTTAATTTTAGTGTAAGGGGTCAGGAAGGGGTCCCGTTTCTGCTTTCTGCACTTGGCAGGCCAATTTTCCCAATACCATTTATTAAACAGGAAATCCTTTCCCCAATGCTTGTTTTTGTCAGGTTTGTTAAAGATCAGATGGTTGTAGGTGTGTAGCATTGCATCCGAGGCCTCTGTTCTGTTCCATTGGTTTATATCTCTGTTTTGGTACCAGTACCATGCTGTTTTGATTACTGTAGCCTTGTAGTATAGTTTGAAGTCAGGTAGCATGATGCCTCCAGCTTTGTTCTTTTTGCTTATAATTGACTTGGCTATGCGGGGTCTCTTTTGGTTCCACATGAAGTTTAAGGTGGTTTTTTTCAGTTCTGTGAAGAGGGTCATAGGTAGCTTGATGGGGATAGCTTTGAATCTATAAGTTACTTTGGGCACTATGGCCATTTTCACAATATTGCTTCTTCCTAACCATGAGCATGGAATCTTTTTCCATCTGTTTGTGTCCTCTCTTATTTCCTTGAGCAGGGGTTTGTAGCTCTCTGAAGAGGTCCTTATGTCCTTTGTTAGTTGTATTCTGAGGTATTTTATTCTCTTTGTAGCAATTGGGAATGACAATTTGTTCTTGATTTGGCTCTCTTTAAATCCTTGTGATTTCTGCACACTGATTTTGTATCCTGAGACTTTGCTGAATTTGCTTATCAGTTTAAGAAGAGGGGCTGAGACAATGGGATCTTCTAAATATACAGTCATGTCGTCTGCAAATAGAGACAGTTTGACTTCCTCCTTTCCTAATTCAATACACTTTATTTCTTTTTCTTGATTTCAAAAGGAATGCTTCCAGTTTTTGCCCATTCAGTATGATATTGGCTGTGGGTTTGTCGTAAATAGCTTTTATTATTTTGAGATACATTCCATTGATACCTAGTTTATTGAGAGTTTTTAGCATAAAGGGCTATTAATTTTGTCAAGGCCGTCTATTGAGATAATCATGTGGTTTTTGTCTTTGGCTCTGTTTATATGGTGAATTACGTTTATAGACTTGCATATGTTGAACCAGCCTTGCATCCCCAGAATGAAGCCTACTTGATCAGGATGGATAAGCTTTTTGATGTGCTATTGCAATTGGTTTGCCAGTATTTTACTGAAGATTTTTGCATCTATGTTCATTATGGATATTGGCCTGAAATTTTCTTTTCTTGTTGAGTCTCTACGGGGTTTTGGCATCAGGATGATGTTGGTCTCATAAAATGATTTGGGAAGGATTCCCTCTTTTTGTATTGTTTGGAATAGTTTCAGAAGGAATGGTACCAGCTCCTCTTTGTATGTCTGTTAGAATTCTGCTGTGAACCCATCTGGACCTGGACTTTTTTTGGTTGGTAAGCTATTAATTGCTGCCTCAACTTCGCCCTTGTTATTGGTCTATTCAGGGTTTCGACTTCTTCCTGGATTAGGCTTGGGAGGGTATAAGTGTTCAGGAATTTATCCATTTCTTCCAGGATTACTGGTTTATGTGCATGGAGTTGTTTGTAGTAATCTGTGATGGTAGTTTGTATTTCTGTGGAATCAGCAGTAATATCCCCTTTATCATTTTTTATGAATCTATTTGATTCTTCTCTCTTTTCTTTTTTATTAATCTGGCTAGTCATCTGTCTATTTTGTTGACCTTTTCAAAAAACCACCTCCTGGATTTATTAACTTTTTGAAGGGTTTTTTTGTGTCTCTATCTCCTTCAGTTCTGCTCTCATCTTAATTATTTCTTGTCATCTACTAGCTTTTGAGTTTTTTTTTTATCTTGCTCCTGTAGCTCTTTCAATTTTGATGATAGGATATCGATCTTAGATCTCTCCTCACTTCTCTGGTGGACATTTATTGCTATAAATTTTCCCTTAGACACTGCTTTAAATGTGTCCCAGGGATTGTGGTATGTGGTGTCTCTGTTCTTGTTGTTTTCGAAGATCTTTATTTCTGCCTTCATTTCATTGTTTATCCAGTCAACATTCAAGAGCCAGTTGTTCAGTTTCCATGAAGTTGTGCAGTTCTAAGTTAGTTTATGAATTCTGAGTTCTAATTTGATTGCACTTTGGTCTGAGAAACTGTTATGATTTCCATTCTTTTGCATTTGCTGAGGAGTGATTTACTTCCAATTATGTGGTCAATTTTAGAGTAGGTGTGATATTGTGCTGACAAGAATGTATATTCTGTGGATTTGGGATGGAGAGTTCTGTAAAGGTATATTAGGTTTGCTTGGTCCGGGTCTGAGTTCAAGTCCTGGATATCCTTGTTAATTTTCTCTCTCTTAGATCTAATATTGACAATGGGTGTTAAAGTCTCCCACTATTATTGTGTGGGAGTCTAAGTCTCTTTGTGGGTTGTTAAGAACTTGGTTTATCTATCTGAGTGCTCCTGTACTGGGTGTGTATATATGTAGGATAGTTAGCTCTTCTTGTTGCATTGATCCTTTTACCATTATGTAATGCTCTTCTTTGTCTCTTTTGATCTTTGTTTGTTTAAAGTCTATTTTATCAGAGACTAGGATTGCAACTCCTGCTTTTTCTTTTTTCCTTTCCATTTGCTTGGTAAATCTTCCTCTATCCCTCTATTTTGAGCCTATGTGTATCCTTGCATGTGAGATGGGTTTCCTGGGTACAGCACACCAAAGGGTTTTAACTTTTTATCCAATTTGCCAGTCTGTGTCTTTTGATTGGGACATTTAGCCCACTTACATTTAAGTTTCATATTGCTATGTGTGAATTTGATCCTGCCATTTTGATGCTAGCTGGTTGTTTTGCCCATTAGTTGACACAGTTTCTTCATTTTATCAATGGTCTTTACCATTTTGTACGTTTTGGAGTGGCTGGTACTGGTTATTCCTTTCTATGTTTAATGCTTCTTTCAGGAGCTCTTGTAAGGCAGGCCTGGTGGTGACAAAATCTCTGAGCTGTTGCTTATTCATAAAGGATTTTATTTCTCCTTCGCTTATGAAGCTTAGTTTGGCTGGATATGAAATTCTAGGTTGAAAGTTGTTTTCTTTAAAGATGTTGAATATTGGCCTCCACTCTCTTCTGGCTTGTAGGGTTTCTGCCAAGAGATCCGTTGTGAGTCTGTCTGATGGGCTTCCCTTTGTGGGTAACCCAACCTTTCTCTCTGGCTGCCCTTAGCATTTTCTCTTTCATTTCAACCCTGGTGAATCTGATGATTATGTGCCTTCTGGTTGCTCTTCTTGAGGAATATCTTTGTGGTATTCTCTGTATTTCCTGGGCTTGAATGTTGGCCTGCCTTGCTAGGTTGGGGAAGTTCTCTTGGATAATATCCTGAACAGTATTTTCCAGCTTGGATTTATTCTCTCCATCACATTCAGGTACACCTATAAAATGTAGATTACATCTTTTCACATAATCCCATGTTTATGTGGGATTTTCACATAATCCCATGTTTCTTGGAGGCTTTGTTCATTTCTTTTTATTTTTTTTTCTCTAATCTTGCCTTCTCATTTTATTTCATCGAGTTGATCTTCAATCTCTGATATCCTTTCTTCTGTTTGGTCAATTCATCTCTTAAAACTTGTGTATGCCTCGCAAAGTTCTAGTGTTGTGTTTTTCAGCTTCATCAATTCATTTATATTCCTCTCTAAGCTGTTTATTCTCATTAGCATTTCATCAAACCTTTTTTCAAGGTTCTTGGTTTATTTACATTGGGTAGAACATGTTCTTTTAGCTCAGGGAAGTTTGTTTTTACTCACTTTCTGAAGCCTGTTTCTATCAATTCATTAGACACATTCTCCATCCAGCCTTATTCCCTTGCTGGTGAGGAGTTGTGATCCCTTGGAGGAGAGGCATTCTGGTTTTGTGTGTTTTCATCCTTTTTGCGCTGGTTTCTTCCCTTCTTTGTGGATTTATCTACCTGTGATCTTTGTAGTTGGTGACTTTTGGATGAGGTCTCTGAGTGGATGTCCTTTTTTATTGATGATGAAGTTGTTTCTTTGTTTTTTAGTTTTCCTTCTAGCAGTCAGGCCCTTCTGCTGTAGGACTACTTGAGGTCCAATCCAGACCTTGTTTGCCTTGGGATCACCCACAGGGGCTGCAGAACAGTAAGGGTTGCTGCCAGTTTCTTCTTCTGTTATCTTTATCCCAGAAGGATACCCACCAGATATCAGCCTGAGCTCTCCTTTATGAGGTGTCTCTTTGATTATATTGAGGTCAGGGAGCTGCTTTAGGAGACAATCTGTCCCTTATAGGAGCTCAAGTACTGAGCTATGAGCTCGATTGTTCCTGTCAGAGCTGCTGGGCAGGTATGTTTAAGTCTGGTGTAGCAGAACTCATAACTGCTTTTATTTCCCCAAGTACTCTGTCCTGGGAAGGTGGAGCTTTATTTGTAAGTTCCTGACATGTTGCTGCCTTTTTTCAGAGATGCGCTGCCCAGCGAGGAGGTAGCCTAGTCACAGTCTGCCAGCAGAGGCATTGCTGAGCTGCCATGGGCTCTGCCCAGCTGCTGTGTGAACTTCCTTGCAGTTTTGTTTATAGAGGTATAGATAGAACTGCCTTAGTAATGGCAGTCTGCCTCAGTAATGGTGGTCTGCCTCAGTAATGGCAGACTGTCTCTGTAATGGCAGATTGCCTCAGTAATAGCAGACTGCCTTGGTAATGGTGGACTGCCTCGGTAATGGTGGACTACCTCAGTAACAGTGGACTGCCTCAGTAGTGGTGGACTGCCTCATTAATGGTGGATGCCCTTCCCCCAACAGATGTGGACCATCCTGGGTCCAGCTGTGCCTGCTGTGAAGCTCTCAATCCAGAGCGTTTCAGATTGCTGAACTTTGTAGGGGTGAGACCCATTGAGCCAGATCACCTTGCTCCCTGTTTCAGCCACCTTTTTTTCAGTTGAACGGGCAACACTGTCTCCCAGGTGTTTCAGGCACCCGTTGAAATGGCGCCCAGATTTGTGTGAGTTTTTGTGCGGAGACCCGCTGCACCAGCTGAAACAGCCATGCTGGAGACTCATGGCACTTTTCCACCCTGGAATCTCCTGGTCTGTAGGCAGTAAAACTTTGTTTTGAAATGCGGTGACCACTCACCCTTTGCATTCTCACTGGGAACTGCACTCCAGAGCTGTTCCTATTCAGCCATCTTGGATTGTCTCCCTATGATATGTTATTTTGGTTGACATGTATGAAGAAAATCTAGCCTTACACAGATATATAATTGCAAAAGGGAGGATTATGTTAATAACCTTTTCAATTAATATTATTTGATACATCAAAACATGATGAGTGGTAGTTTCTTAAAAGTTAGTAACAATGCAGAATCTGAAAACATCAATAGACTTTTTATCCCTTATGTCATTAAAATCCATTGGCTTTTTTTGTATTTTAATTTCATCCTTTATTCATGTGTAACTTTTTATATAATGCATTCATTGGTCATTTGAAAAATTGGCTCGCTGAATTATGCAGATCTTCCAAATGTTGACACATTTCATGTATATTCAAAATATATATCTATTACCATGATGGATGAATTTTCAAAAGGGATGATAATAAATCAAATATTTATTACTGGCAACAAACACTGTCAGTTTTTCTTACAGTGACAGGCTCCCTTCATTTATTTTGTAGCAACATCTGCCAAATACCAATTCTGAATAACTATAGTTTATCGACTGTTCTTTTATATATATTTTATTGCATTTAAGTTCTGGGGTACATGTGAAGAACATGCAGGATTGTTACATAGGTACATACATGGCAATGTGGTTTGCTGCCTCCATCCCCATCACCTATATCTGGCATTTCTCCCTGTGTCATCCCTCCCCAACTCCCTACCCCCTGCTGTCCTTTCCCTAGTCCCCACCTCCCACAGACCCCAGTGTGTGATGCTCCCCTCCCTGTGTCCATGTGTTCTCATTGTTCAACACCCACCTATGAGTGGTGAGTATATGCGGTGCTTGATTTTCTGTTCCTGTGCCAGTTTGCTGAGAAAGATGTTTTCCAGCTTCATCCATGTCCCTACAAAGGATACAAACTCATCGTTTTTATGCCTGCATAGTATTCCATGCTGTATATGTGTCACATTTTCCCTGTCCAGTCTATCCTCGATGGGCATTTGGGTTGGTTCCAAGTCTTTGCTATTGTAAGCAGTGCTGCAATGAACATTTGTGTGCATGTCCTTATAATAGAATGATTTATAATCCTTTGGATATATACCCAGTAATGGGATTGCTGGGTCAAATGGAATTTCTATATCTAAGTCCTTGGGGAATCAACACACTGTCTTCTACGATGGTTGAACTAATTTACACTCCCACGAACAGTGTAAGAGTGTTCCTATTTCTCCACATCCTCTCCAGCATCTGTTATCTCCAGATTTTTTAATGATCGCCATTCTAACTGGTGTGAGATGGTATCTCAATGTAGTTTTGATTTGCATTTCTCTAATGACCAGTGATGATGAGCATTTTTTCATATGTTTGTTGCCCTCATATATGTCTTCTTTTCTGAAGTGTCTGTTCATATCCTTTGCCCACTTTCGAATGGGTTTGTTTGTTTGTTTCTTGTAAATCTGTTTTAGTTCTTTGTAGATTTTGGATATAAGTCCTTTGTCAGATGGGTAGATTGCAAAAATTTTTTTCCATTCTCTTGGTTACCGATTCACTCTAATGATTGTTTCTTTTGCTGTGCAGAAGCTCTGGAGTTTCATTGGATCCCATTTGGCTATTTTGGCTTTTGTTGCCAATGCTTTTGGTGTTTTAGTCATGAAGTTCTTGCCTAAGCCTCTCCTGAATGGTTTTGCCTAGGTTTTATTCTAGGGTTTTTATGGTGTTAGATCTTATGTTTAAGTCTTTAATCCATCTGGAGTTAATTTTAGTGTAAGGTGTCAGGAAGAGGTCCAGTTTCTGCTTTCTGCACTTGGCAGGTCAGTTTTCCCAACACCATTTATTAAACAGGGACCCCTTTCCCCATTGCTTGTTTTTGTCAGGTTTGTCAAAGATCAGATGGTTGTAGATGTGTGGCATTGCCTCCGAGGCCCCTGTACTGGTCAATTGGTCCATATCTCTGTTTTGGTACCAGTACCATGCTGTTTTGATTACTATAGACTTGTAGTATAGTTTGAAGTCAGGTAGCGTGATGCCTCTAGCTTTGTTCTTTTTGCTTACAATTGACTTGGCTATGCGGGGTCTCTTTTGGTTCCACATGAAGTTTAAGGTGGTTTTTTCCAGTTCTGTGAAGAAGGTCATTGGTGGCTTGATGGGGATAGCGTTGAATGTATAAATTACTTTGGGCAGTATGGCCATTTTCACAATATTGCTTCTTCCTAACCATGAGCATGGAATGTTTCTCCATCGGTTTGTGTCCTCTCTTATTTCCTTGAGCAGTGGTTTGTAGTTCTCCTTGAAGAGGTCCTTTACATCCTTTGTTAGTTGTATTCATACATATTTTATTCTGTTTTTAGCAATTGTCAATAGTAGTTCTTTCTTGATTTGGCTCTGTTTAAGCCTGTTATTGGTGTATAGGAATGCTTGTGATTTTTGCACATTGATTTCATATGCTGAGACTTTGCTGAAGTTACTTCTCAGTTTAAGGAGATTTTGGGCTGAGACAATACTGTCTTCTAAATATACAATCATGTCATTTGCAAATAGAGACTATTTGACTCCCTCCTTTCCTAATTGAATACCCCTTATTGCTTTTTCTTGCCTGATTGCTAGACCTTCCAATACTATTTTGAATAGGAGTGGTGAGAGAGGGCAACCTTGTCTAGTGCCAGATTTCAAAGGGAATGCTTCCAGTTTTTGCCCATTCAGTATGATATTGGTTGTGGGTTAGTCATAAATAGCTTTTATTATTTTGAGATACGTTCCATCGATACCTAGTTTATTGAGAGTTTTTAGTATAAAGCGCTGTTGAATTTTGTCAAAGGCCTTCCCTGCATCTATTGAGATAATCACGTGGTTTTTTCTTTTGCTCTGTTAATGTGGTGAATTACATTTATAGACTTGCATATGTTGAACCAGCCTTGCATCCCCGGGGTGAAGCCTACTTGATCATCGTGGATAAGCTTTTTGCTGTGCTGTTGCAATCAGTTTGCCAGTATTTTATTGAAGATTTTTGCATCTATGTTCATCATGGATATTGGCCTGAAGTTTTCTTTTCTTGTTGAGTCTCTGCGGGGTTTTGGTATCAGGATGATATTGGTCTCATAAAAAGATCTGGGGAGGATTCCCTCTTTTTGGATTGTTTGAATAAGTTTCAGAAGGAGTGGTACCAGCTCCTCTCTGTATGTCTGGTAGAATTCAGTTGTGAACCTCCCCCCCTATGTCTGGACCTGGGCTTTTTTTGGTTGGTAAGCTATTAATTGCTGCCTCAATTTCAGCCCTTGTTATTGGTCTATTCAGGGTTTTGACTTCTTCCTGGTTTAGGCTTGGGAGAGTGTAAGTGTCCACGTATTTATCCATTTCTTTCAAGTTTACTGGTTTATGTGCATAGAGTTGTTTCTAGTAATCTCCGATGGTGGTTTGTATTTCTGGGGAGTCTGTGGTGAATATCCCCTTTCTCGTTTTTTATTGCATCTATTTGATTATTCTCTCTTTCTTTTTTATTAATCTGGCTAGTGGTCTGCCTATTTTGTTGATCTTTTCAGAAAACTAGCTCCTTGATTTATTGATTTTTTGAAGGGTTTTTTGTGTCTCTATCTCCTTCAGTTCTGCTCTGATCTTAGTTATTTCTTGTCTTCTGCTAGGTTTTGAGTTTTTTTGATCTTGCTCCTCTAGCTCTTTTAATTTTGACGATAGGGTATCAATTTTAGATGTCTCCTTGCTTCTAATTTGGGCACTTATTGCTATATATTTTCCTCTAGAGACTGCTTTAAATGTATCCCAGAAATTCTGCTATGTTGTGTCTTGCTGGTTTCGAAGAACATCTTTATTTCTGCCTTCATTTCATTGTTTATCCAGTCCACATTCAAGAGCCAGTTGTTCAGTTTCCATGAAGCTGCACGGTTCTGAGTTAGTTTCTGAATTCTGAGTTCTAACTTGATTGCACTGTGGTCTGAGAGACTATTTGTTATGATTTCCGTTCTTTTACATTTGCTGAGGAGTGATTTACTTCCAATTATGTGGTCAATTTTAGAGTAGGTGTGATGTGGTGCTGAGAAGAATGTATATTCTGTGGATTTGGGGTGGAGAGTTCTGTAAATGTCTAGTAGGTTTGCTTGTTCCAGGTCTGAGTTTAAGTCCTGAATATCCTTGTTAATTTTCTGTCTGGTTGATCTGTCTAATATTGACAATGGGGTGTTAAAGTCTCCCACTATTATT
>PVKP010034985.1:0-23723 GCA_004027715.1 Plecturocebus donacophilus | reverse complement strand
CCTGTAATCCCAGCACTTTGGGAGGCCGAGACAAGCAGATCATGAGGTCAAGAGATCAAGACCATCCCGGTCAACATGGTGAAACCTCACCTCTACTAAAAATAGAAAGATTAGCTGCACATGGTGGCATGCGCCTGTGGTCCCAGCTACTTGGGAAGCTGAAGCAGGAGAATCACTTGAACCAGGAAGGCAGAGGTTGCAGTGAGCCGAGATAGTAGCACTGCACTCCAGCTTGGCAACAGAGCGAGACTCCGTCTCAAAAAAAAAAAAAAAAAAAAAAAGTACAACTGTGTGGCTCATTCATCTGCTCACCTGCCACAAGGCTGAGGCCTACTTTGATACTGATTGCTACCAATGGCTGCCAATGAAGCAATGAGTCCAACCCAGTGAGGAGTATAAGGGGTTACTATTTCCCAGCTTATAAACCTTCAGATCAAAGCCTTTCATAAACCATCCCTACAGGCCAGTGCCAATTAGTCACAAAATGGACTCCAGGAAGAACCAGGAACTGACCTCTGGGAAATGTCTACAGAAAGGCCAGGCAGAAAAGGGTATCAAGCAGTGAACACAGCCAACAGCTGCTGTGTCACCACAGTGCCTTTATTTAGTGCTTTCTCCCACTCATAATTTACAGGCAGGCTTGGCTGAGCTACTCACCACTTGTTCCACAAAGTCCCAGTTAACTAATGTATCAGGATCAGCAAAATGAGCTGTGTAGTCTTGGTCTTCAGACACCACAAATTGGCAGCTAGAAATAGCGGGGAAGACAGGAAAAATAGACTGTCAGAATCTACCAATAAGCCCTCAGCAGAAATTTGTCGTCTTCACTTAGAAATCAAATGCAGGCCACTAACACCACTGGTTCATGAGACACTGCACTAGGACCTCAGCCTCAGTTGTGAGCTCCAGCACTGGAAGGAACCCAAAGACTCAGTAAGCAGAAGTCTAAATCCATGAACTGTTTTTTTCTGCCTCCAAGTCCAGTCAAATTCCCTGAAGGCATCCTTGAACTAAAATTAACCTAGACTGTGACTTCATCAAATAGCAGTAAGCCAGATTTCCTTTCTCACCCCTTAGAACCCAGAAAATGCCTAGTCTTCAAAGTAGTTGAAAAGATTGTTCTCGGCCAGGTACGATGCCTCATGCCTGTAATCCCAGCACTTCGGGAGGCCAAGGCAGGTGGATCACTTGAGGTCAGGAGTTAGAGACCAGTCTGGCCAACATGTTGAAATCCCATCTCTACTAAATATACAAAATTAGGCCAGGAGCAGTGGCTCATGCCTGTAATCCCAGCACTTTGGGAGGCTAAGGTGGGTGGATCATGAGGTCAGGAGATTGAGACCATCCTGGCTAACATGGTGAAACCCATCTCTACTAAAAATACAAAAAAAAATTGGCCAGGCATGGTGGCACTTGCCTGTAGTCCCAACTACGAGGGAGGCTAAGGCAAGAGAATCGCTTGAACCCGGGAGGCAGAGGTTGCAGTGAGCCAAGATCATGCCACTGCACTCCAGCCTAGGTGATAGAGCAAGACTCCATCTCAAAAAATAAATAAATAAATAAGCTGGGTGTGGTGGTTGGCACCTGTATTCCCAGTTACTTGGGCTGAGGCAGAAGAGTCAGTTGATCCCGAGAGGCAGAGGTTGCAGTGAGCCGAAATCACGCCACTGCACTCCAGCCTGGGGGACAGAGCGAGACTGTCTCAAAAAAAAAAAGACTGTTATTAATCATTTGAAACCAGTTCATAGAAAGGACAAAACAGTTACTTCAGTCTAGATGCAAGGTCAAATCTTAATTATGACTAAGGCCACACACACACACACACACACAAAGGGGATCGTATTTGAGCAAATGTATGCCAAGCACTATAGCCTGTCATTCCATTGGCTATTAAGAATTTCCTCTTCCAACTCCAAATACTTTCTACATCATCATTATACTAACACACTTATTTAAGCATTATATTAAGTACCAAGAACATCCACCTGGAAAGTGGGTAAAAGAAAGGAAGCAGGGGTTGGTGGTGAAGAGTAAAAGAACTAGACCAATTCCCTTTCTGTTTCTCTCCTACAATAGTTTAAAGAAAGCCTCTGGCTGGTCTGAAGGTAATGAGTTATCTCAATTGATTGTTCAGTCAGTTACAGATCGAATTCCCTGTTCTACCCCTTCCCCTCTTCTCACTACTGCACTTGACTGGTCTTAAAAAAAATAAAATAAAAAAAATAAATTAAAAAAAAGAAAGCCTCCTCACAGCAGCACCACAGCTATCCAGAGAGGCCCACTTTCCCTTTCCTCCAAGGTATAGAATACTCACTTGGCCTGTAAAAAGAGTTCCTTGTTAAAGGGCTTATGTCCCCACTTGTTCCTTTTTCCCCAGCTACCGTGTCCACTGCCTTCAAAGTGACCCATCTGGCCACGGGGTTCGAAAGTGAAATTCAACAAGTGGTTCAGGTTGATCTTCTTAGGACCAGAGAACTGGGCAGGGCTAAACTCTGCCCGTTGAGCCTCTGCTACCTAGAGAGAATGAGAATGAATTAGTATTTCAGATTAAGATGATGCTGATTTACAGCAGAAACCCAAAAAAACCCCTCCTTCCATACAACTTAAATTTTTTTGGAGACAGCATCTCACTCTGTCACCCAGGCTAGAGTGCAAGGGCACTATCTCGGCTCACTGCAACCTCCGCCTCCAAAGTTCAATTTTCCTGCCTCAGCCTCCAGAGTACCCGGGACTACAGGCAGCCGCCACCACTCTCAACTAATTTTTGTATTTTTAGTAAAGATGGGGTTTCGCCATGTTGGCTAGGCTGGTCTTGAACTCCTGATCTAGCCGCCTCAGCCTCCCAAAGTGCTGGGATTACAAGTGTGAGCCACCTGGCCAGGCCTACACAGCTTAAAATAGTAACTAAATAGGCTTTGTATATGGAGCAGCCATTCTCTTACTCCTTTTTAAAAAAAATTAAATAATGGCCGGGCGTGGTGGCTAACGCCTGTAATCCAAGCACTTTGGAGGCCAAGATGGGCGGATCACTTGAGGTCGGGAGTTCAAGACCAGCCTAACCAACAATGGTGAAACCCCATCTTTAAAAAAAAAAAAAAATTAAATTAAATAGGCTTAAAGCAAAAAATCATCCTGGGAGGGAGTAATACAAAAGCCTACCCAAAAGTGAATAGAAGTGAAGAGGGGAAAAAGAGCCTTTACAATAGAATTAAACTGTGTAATCTGCCCTGCTAAGTGACAATTAACCATTCAAGGACTGTGGGGTTCGTTCCCAAGTGAGACCCCTCGGAATTGAGTCTCGCCATATGGTGAGCTTGAGCCCAGACACAGTTTCCCGTTGGAGGCAGTCGAGCTATGGGAAAGCCGGAACTGCAATCAAAGGATATATGAAAATAACTTTACTAGACAATGATGTGATGCCTATGTGGTCTGAGAAGACTGTGTCTGTTCTCTGTTTTGCTAAGAAAGAGGTGTTTAATTGTGTTAAAAAGCTATTTTCTGTTCCTGTTTTTTATGACTTTGTTTACCCACTATTGTGAGGTCCTAGGCTTGTTCTTCTGACTGCTGTTTACTAAGATAATAGGTTTACTGCCTCTCTGGTGCCTTGTATAGGATCATTAACATTTTAACTATAGGTTTCCCCTCCCGGATAATGACAACCATCTGCATGTCTTTAGGGTACCTGATTGTGTTTCTGGTTTTGCCATTGTTCTTATCTGCTACCTGAGCTTGTATCCCGAGAACTTTTTGTTCCCTTTCATGTATAAGACAACGGTATTTGCTTCTGTAATTACCATGGTATTTGTTTCTGTAATTACTATAGGCAAAAAATATATATACTAACCATGTGCAAAATAAAGTTGTTGTTTAAGCATTGCTGTTCAAGTATTGCTTATTCAGCCCTCCAGACCCCGCTTCTCTCTCTACCTTTTCTTCCGCGCACTCCCCTATTCAGGTTGGGACCCTCTTACTGGCCAAGAGTCCCCGGTAGACGTGCCGGCCTCTCAGGAACCCAGAAAGGACAAAACCTAGCAAGAACGTCTCTAGCTATCTTTAATCACAAAAGTTTACTTAGCTGGATTCATCTTTTCAACAGTCCCATAGGACTCCGACACCTTCACTCTTGTTAACTGTTTGTTCTTTGGTCTGCTTCTGGCAAAGTGAGTCTGTGCAGCCACACTCTCGAGGTGGCTTGCAGGCAGAGCTGCTGACACAGGTTCTGGATCCTACCAAATCTCCCATCTAAGACACAGTTATTCATTGTTAATTAAAACTGACAGAAATGGAACATGTAGGCAGACTAGCTCTGTGTCCAGAAATAAACCTCATCAGCAGATTCACAAACAGTTTATAAAGGTAGCCAAGAAACCATGAGAAACACCACTGCAAGCGAAGATGTGGAGGAAACCATGTCAAGGTATATTTTAGTCCTCTGAATGTTCCCAAATTGTAGAAAAAAAAAAGGAAGTCAGCTAGGGCGTTTCCCAGCTCCACTTTCCCACTTAACGTTATAAACACTTCGTTAGTCACTTCAAATAGCTGCACACCACTGCAGTATACTCATACATATAAGTATGGTATATTCATATGAGTATACCACAGTTTACTGCCCTATTGTATGGCACAGATTGCTTGCAGCTTTTCCACTGTTTCAAAATAATGCTGTGATAAGGACATTTTTTATTTTTATTTTCATTGAGACAGAGTCTCATTCTGTCACCCAGGCTGGAGTGCAGTGGCGCAATAATTCGTTCACTGCAACCTCCGCCTTCCGGGTTCACACAATTCTCTGCCTCAGCGTCCCGAGCAGCAGTATCTGGGATTACAGGTAACCGCCACCACACCTGGGTAATTTTTGTATTTCTAGTGGAGACCAGTCTTCACCATCTTGGCCAGGCTGGTCTTGAACGCCTGACCTCGTAATCCATGGGCCTTGGCCTCCCAAAGTGCTAGGATTACAGGCATGAGCCATCATGCCCGGCCTTGGATACATTCTTTATGCACAAATATTTGATTACCTACAATTATTTCTTTTGAATGTACAGAGGAATTACTGAGTCAAAGAAGATGCAAATTTAGGGCTTTTGCTGCTTAGTCAAATTTGAAGATTTTTGGTAAGCAGCACTTGCACATACATGGTAAATAATCCAAAGACGTGGGGGCTCATGCCTATAATCCAGCACTTTGGGAGGCCGAGGCGGCAGACCATAAGGTCAAGAGATTAAGGCCAACATAGTGAAACCCTGTCTCTACTAAAAATATAAAAATTAGCTGGGCGTGGTGGCACACCCCTGTAGTCCCAGCTACTCAGGAAGCTGAGGCAGGAGAATCACTTGAACCCAGGAGACAGATTGCGTGCCACTGCACTCCAGCCTGGTGATAGAGTGAGACTCCGTCTCAAAAATGAAAAGAATACAAAGAATACAAAAAGGGATACGGTGCAAGGCAATTTCTCTTCCAGAGGAAATGAACATATTCTCTGAGATATTCTATGCATACAGAATCATGGTATCTGACCTTTGATATGGTTTGGATTTGTGTCCCCTCCCAAATCTTGTGTAGAATTGCAATCCCCAGGGTTGGTGGAGGGATCTGGTGAGAGGTGATTAGATCATGGGGCAGACTTCTCCCTTGCTGTTCTCATGACAGTGAGTTCTCAGGAGATCTGGTTGTTTAAAAGTATGTAGCTGGGCTCAGTGGCTCACGCCTGTAATCCCAGCACTTTGAGAGGCCGAGGCGGGCTGATCACGAGGTCAAGAGATCGAGACCATCCTGGCCAACGTGGTGAAACCCCATCTCTACTGAAAATACAAAAATTAGCTGGGCGTGGTGGCGCACGCCTGTAGTCCCAGCTACCGGGGAGGCTGAAGCAGAACTGTTTGAACCCGGGAGGCAGAGGTTGCAGTGAGCCAAGATCGCGCCACTGCACTCCAGCCTGGTGACAGAACAAGATTCTGTCTCAAAAAAAAAAGAAAATGGATGTAGCACTTCCTCTTATCTTCCACTCTCTTCCTCCTCCTCTTGCCACATAAGATGTGCCTGCTTCCCCTTCGCCTTCTGCCATAACTGTAAGTTTCCTGAGGCCTCCCCAGTCATGCTTCCTGTACAGCCTGCAGAACTATGAGTCAATTAAACCTCTCTTCTTTATAAATTACCCAGTCTCAGGTAGTTCTCAATAGCAAAGACAGAATGGACTAATACAACCTTTAAAAATAAACACAAAGCCAGGCATGGTAGTGCACACCTGCAATCTCAGCCACTCAGAAGGCTGAAGAGGATCACTTGAGCCCAGGAATTCAAGGTTGCAGTGCACTATGATCATACCTGTGAATAGCCACTGCACTCCAGCTTGGGAACATAGTAAGATACTGTGTCGAAAAATAAAATCTAAAATTTAAAAATAAAATCAGGAGGGGCAGCCGGGCACAGTGGCTCCTGCCTGTGATCCCAGTACTTTGGGAGGCCAAGGCGGGCAGATCATGAAGTCAGAGTTTGAGACCAGCCTGGTCTACTTGGTGAAACCCCGTCTCTACTAAAAACACAAAAATTAGCTGGGTGTGTGGCATGCACCTGTAATCCCAGCTATTCAGGAGGATGACACAGAAGAATTGCTTGAACCCAGGAGGCAGAGGTTGCAGTAAGCCGAGATTGTGCCACTCCACTCCAGCCTGGGTGACAGAGCAAGACTCTGTCTCAAAAAAAAAAAAAAAAAAAAAAAAAAAATTAGGATGGGCACAGTGGCTCACATCTGTAATCCCAGTGCTTTAGGAGGCCAAGGAGGGAGGATCATTTGAGACCAGGAATTTGAGACCAGCATGGGCAACACAGGGATACTATGTCTCTACAAAAAATTTAAAAATTAGCCAGGCTTAGTGGTACATGCCTGTAGTCCCAGCTACCTGGAAGGCTGAGGTAGGAGGATGATTTGAGCCCAGTAGGTCAAGGCCACAGTGAACCCCAATCATGTCACTGCACTCCAGCCTTGGTGACACAGCAGACCCTGTCTCAAAAATAATAAATTAAAAATAATTAATTAGGTTGGGCATTGTTGCTTATGCCTGTAATCCCAGCACTTTGGGAGGCCGAGGTGGGCGGATCACAAAGTCAGGAGTTCAAGACCAGCCTGGCCAATACAGTGAAACCCCGTCTCTACTAAAAATACAAAAATTAGCTAGGCGCCATGGTGGGTGCCTATAATCCCAGCTACTCAGGAAGCTGAGGCAGGAGAATTGCTTGAACCTGGGAGGTGGAGGTTGCAGTGAGCAAATATCACGCTACTGCACTCCAGCCTAGGGGACAGAGCAAGACTCTGTCTCAAAAAAAAAAATTAATTAATTTAATACAACTCATGGTATATGATAGTCAGATAAATTCCTTTCTTACATTAACAATCGAGCTTAAAGGTAACACCACATTCTGTTTATGTCTGTCCAATAGAGGAAGCCCAAGACTTCCAGGTCATCCCTTATTTTTCATCTCCACATGGCTCTGATCTCCCTAATCAGTCTTCCACCCTCAGTGCCCCAAACTTAGATCTAAGAGCTTATGCTCAGTCAAAAAAATCCTCCGCATTCTCAACCTTCTATCACCTTCAGCTTGTCCTAACTGGCCACTGTCACTTTCTCGGACAACACTCATATTTCCTGATTATCCTCCCAATACCCTGAACTCTCGGTCCTTGACCTCATCTCTTCCAATTAGCTTGCCCCTCCCATCTCAGCCACCCATACCCGTGGGTTTTCCTTCTAGAGCTGTAATGTCCAATACAGCAGCCACTAGCTAGATGTAGCTACTAAGCACTTGAAAGGTGGCTGTACCACGGAGTAAACTTACATTTTAGATATATTCAATTAAATATATTAAAATTGACTTCTTTTTTATTTATTTAGTGCAGGCAACTAAAAAATGTAAGATTACATATGTGGCCTGATATCCTATTAGACAGGAGTGTTCTACAGTCTAGACTATGCTGACAACCACAGCCTCTTCCACCATATTAACTTTGAGCATTCTCTTGTCCAACCAGGAATACACTCCTTCCCGAGGTTTAGTCCTGACTCCATCAATTTTTTACCCTCCACTAGGATCTCCAAATCAATTATCCAACCTGTAAGATTTGGCTTAGATCCTATGGTCCACTGCCCACTTCCTTTTTTAAATTTTATGTTTTGAGACGGAGTCTTGCTCTGTCGCCCAAGCTGGAGTGCAGTGATGCGATATTAGCTCCCTGCAACCTCCGCCTCCCGGGTTCAAGCGATTCTCCTGCCTCAGCCTCCTGAGTAGCTGGGATTACAGGTGCCCGCCACCACACCCGGCTAATTTTTTTCTTTTTTTTAAGACGGGGTTTCACCATATTGGTCAGGCTGGTCTTGAACTCCTGACCTTAGGTGATCTGCCCGCCTCAGCCTCCCAAAGTGCTAGGATTACAGGCGTGAGCCACCAGGCCTGGCTCTAATTTTTGTATTTTTAGTAGAGACAGGGTTTCACCACATTGACCAGGCTGGTCTCGAACTCCTGACGTTGTGATACGCCCACCTCAACCTCCAAAGTGCTGGGATTACAGGCGTGAGCCACCATGCCTGTCCCCATCACCTACTTCTTCATACCTCTTCTGTATTCACCTGGCAAAACCTTCCCGATTAATTCAACTCTTGGCCTATTCCACATCAGCCCTGGAGCAGACAAACAGGGCTAACAAACACAACCACACCGATGAG
This sequence comes from Plecturocebus donacophilus, assembly GCA_004027715.1. Lineage (NCBI taxonomy): Eukaryota > Metazoa > Chordata > Mammalia > Primates > Pitheciidae > Plecturocebus > Plecturocebus donacophilus. The sequence goes on along the minus strand of PVKP010034985.1, from coordinate 15,006 downwards.
CCTCACCATAGTAGACCCTCATGCCGCCTGGTAGTACTGCAATCCTAGTACACTTCTGCAGTCCATTCATCTCTCACTTTCCCAGACAACTCCTTCACTCCTAAAGCTTCCAAACCTCCTCTTGGCTCACCTTACATCTTCCACTGAGAAAATTAGAAAAATCAGCAAAAAATTCCAACTGCCTCCAACCCTACCTCCAGCACCAGGCCTTCCTTTTGTTACTGGGGATGAACTGGCAGAGTTCCTATCAAAGCCAACTGCTCTGCTTCACACTAGATCTCAAAGACTCAAGGACACTGCTCAGCAATTCTCCCCCTTTCCCCTGCATCACTTTCCCTCTCACCAGAACCATCCCATGAGCACAGACGTGCTATAATTTCCCTAATCTTAAAATCCCTCAAGCAGCTGGGCACAGTGGTTTACACTTATAATCCCAGCACTTTGGGAGGCCAAGGCGGGCAGATCACCTGAAGTCAGGAGTTCAAAACCAGCCTGGCCAACATGGTGAAACCCCATCTCTACTAAAAATACAAAAAATTAGCCAGATGTGCTGGCAGGTGTCTGTAATCCCAGCTACTCAGGAGGCTGAGGCAGGAGAATTGCTTGAACCCAGGAGAAGGAGGTTGCAGTGAGCTGAGATCATGCCACTGCACTCCAGCCTGGGCAATAAGAGCAAAACTCCATCTCAAAAAAAAAAAAAAAAAAAAACCCTCAAGCTCATATTCCCTTCAAGCACTGCCTCATATCCCTCTCCCTTTTAAGCAAAACCACTAAAAAGTACTGTCTATACTTGCTGTTTCTTTTTCCTACCCTCCCAATCTCTCCAATCTAGATGCCAGGTTTTTGTCTTCAACACTCCACCCAACCAACTCAAGAACACCTGCCTTCACATTTTCAAATCGAATGGTCAACTTTCAGTCCTAATCACGCTCAGCCTATCAGCAGCACTTGACAAAACTGACGACATTCTGCAATGCCTTTCAGCTCTCTTCCTCCTGCCCTGACCATGTTCTCTTTTGCTAGTCTCTTATCCAGACTCAGGGGTTCAGTTTTTGAACCTAATCCATTTTTGCAACACTCCTTCATCTATCTCACTTAGTTCAACAGCTTTAAGCACCAACTGTATGCTGAAAGCTCTCTAACCTTGGTTTATTCCTTGACTGCTGATTCATAGTGAACTACAAACCTCTATTTATATTTTGCTTATATTTATCAAATAGGAATTTCAATGTACATATAGTATTTCCAAACTCAAGTTCTTTATCTCAACCCTACCCCCTCTCCTAAAACAATGTTGTGCTCTTCTGGAAAGAATGTTCTCCATTCCAGCAAAAGGTACCTGAATTGGACTTATGCCAAAAACATTACTCATCCTTTTCTCTGCTCAGATCCCACATCTAACAAAAAGTCTTGGCTCTACCTGCAAGTAATGTCTCAAATCTTAACATTTCTCACCACCTCCATCACTCACCCTCTTTCAAAGCTTCCATCCTCTCACCAAGAATATCTTTGTAGCCTCTTTACTAGTCTTCTTGCTTCCACTCTTCCCCTTAAAACTCCAAATGAGATTACCTTACTTTTCTCATTAAACCTTTTAATGGCTTCCCATCTCACTGAACAAAAGCCAAAGTTCTTCAAAGCCCCACCTGATCTGATCCCTTTCCTAGTCTTTGGGTATATTTTCTGCCTCTCCTCCTCCACCCATGGTAGCCTACTTGCTTTGCCTCAAAACTGTCTTTCTTGTTTCTCTATCCTTTTACTTCCCTCAATCTACATTTTTAAAATCTGTCTTATTCTATAATAATTACAAATTATACAACATACTCTGCCAGTCTCTTGTTGATAAATATTTAGGTTATTTCCCAAATTTTGCAACTACAAACCCAGCAGTGAACACCCTCGTATATAAATGTCTTTATGCACTTACAGAAGCATAGCTAACAAACTCCTTAAAAAAAATTGAGACTATGGATATACACATTTTACATTTTGCTAGATTATTACAAAGGCAAATGTCATTAATGTCATTTTATTACCTTAATATTCCACAAGGTATCTATAATTCAAGAGTGATAATGAAAGGACCATACAAATTAAGGAACCCCAAATTTGCCATAAAGAAAATTTTCCTTCCTCCAAGGGAAGTTTCATAATCTTCAGGGGAAAAAAGGAGGCAAGGTTTCAAACCTAGTTAACCCTCTCAGCTACTCAAGACTCCTCTGATTACCTATTCTTCCACCTCTTGTTCCCCTCCTCAACTACTGATAAACTGAGGGACAGGAGTGGGATCAGATCTCATGCTTATGTTCTAGAAAGGACATTTTCAAATTCCATACCTCATCCCGTCTTCCACCATTAAAAGAAGAGCTAAAGAGTTTGGTGCTGCCGCCGCCCTTTTGAGGAGGCATCTTGTTAAAAGTCTTGCTTTTCTGTGAACTGGAGCGACGGGACTGGTTGCTAAAACTTTCATTTTTGGAGTAGGAAGGTTCACGTTTGCGATTATAACGCTTGGATCCACTTGAGTTCTTTCCATCTGAAAGCAAGAAACACAAAAGAATGACTTAAGAAGTGATACATTCATTCAAGCCAACTGCCTTCCACCTCCCAGCAAAACTATTTAAACAAAGGTAAATGGGCCCTTCTACCACCAACAAGAATCTGGGTTTGGGCCAGAGCACAAGTGCTTTGAGCAAGACAACACGTAGTGTTTTTTTTCTTGCAATAATGTAACAATGAAGCCTAAGGGGTCCCCTCCCTCAAGACAAACACAGTGTATATCAAATCACATAGATTCTCAGTCCATAATCTCCCTGTTTTACACAGCTTACCACTGCCCCTGTAAAAGTTCAGTCAGATACAGTTACAGGAAATGAAACAGCCATTCTGTATTGAGGAAAACTATTTCACCTGGTGGCAGGACAGAAGACATTCCCCTTTAAATTACTATAGCATAACCAGATTCTATACTACAAAGGGTTGTCCCAGGCCTTAGCAAATATATTCAAAAGGCATAAAAGCAAAACCATGTTTGCATATGTTCTAGAGGTCAAACTCAGAAGCTGTTAAATCAATAGAATCAAAGAAGTTGTGCTCTAAAAGCTTATTAGTGGCTGGGCGTGGTGGCTCACACCTGTAATCCCAACACCTTGGGAGGCCAAGGCGGGTGGATCACCTAAGGTCAGGAGTTCGAGATCAGCCTGGCTAACATGGTGAAAACTCATCTCTACTAAAAATACAAAAAAGTAGCCAGGGATGGTGGCGGGCACCTGTAATCCCAGCTACTTCAGCTACTGGGAGGCTGAGGGAGGAGAATTGCTTGAACCCGGGAGGTGGAGATTGCAGTGAGCCAAGAACATGCCATTGCACTCCAGCCTGGGCGACAAAGAAAAGACTGTCAAAAAAAAATAAATAAATAAAAGCATATTGGATCAGCTTGAGTTATATCCTTTTTAAAAATGTTTTTTGTTCCAATTATAATACACGTTTAATTCTGAAAATAAGAAAGAATAAAGTTGCCAGTACTCACAGAGCATTAATCTTTTAACATTGGTTTGCTTTTCATCTCCATTTTACGTATGTGCCACAAATCTTATGCTTTTGATTTGTGACAAATGACAAGCATAGAAGATACCTTGTTTTCTGCTTACTACTCTGTGAGCATTTTTATGCATCCCTAGTCTTCAAAAGCATGATTAATTGCTGTATCCTTGTTCGCCACACATTTACAGAATGATGTAACCAACCCCCCATTGTTGTACATTTAGGTGGCTTCTAATTTTTTTGCTAGTTTAATATAATAGCATTGGGAGTCTCTTTAGACAGAGGCTTCTGTGATTAATTATGTCAAATTCTCAAAGCGGAATTAGCAGATAAAATATGGTCATTAAAGCCATTCTTAGGTTGCTTTCTAAAACCGTTACACCAATTTATTTATACTCTAACAATATAATAGTTATTTATGCATTTTATTCATTTATTTAGAGATGGGGTCTCGCTCTGTCACCCAGGCTACAGTGCAGTGGCACAATCTTAGCTCACAGCAACCTCCGCCTCCCAGGCTCAAGCCATGCTCCCCACTTAGCTTCCTGAGTAGCTGAGACTACAGGCAATCACCACCGCATCCAGCTAATTTTTGTGTTTTTTGTGGACACAGGGTTTGCCCTTATTGCCCAGGCTGATCTCAAACTCCAGAGCTCAAGTGATCCACCCACCTCGGCCTCCCAAAGTGCTGGGATTACAGGCATGAGCCACCACACCCAGCCTATTTTTTTCTGTAGAGATGGGGTCTCACCTTGTGACTCAGACTTGTTTCGAACTCCTGGACTCAATCAATCCTGCCTCGGCCTTCCAAACCGTTAGGATTATAGGTATGAACCACCATGCCTAGTCTTTTGTTTTTTTAAAGACAGAGAGTCTCACTCTATTGCCCAGGCTGGAGTGCAGTGACGCCATCTTGGCTCACTGAAACCTCTACCTCCCAGGTTCAAGCGATTCTCCTGCCTCGGCCTCCCAAGTAGCTGAGATTACAGGCATGAGCCACCACACCTGGCTAATTTTGTATTTTTAGTAGAGATGGGGTTTTGCCATGTTGGCCAAGCTGGTCTTGAACTCTGACCTCAGGTGATCTGCCCACCTCAGCCTCCCAAAATGCTGGGATTACAGGCATAAGCCACCGTGCCTGGCCTTTTTTTTTTTTCCCAGACAGATTCTCACTCAGCCCAGGGTGGAGAGCAGTGGCGCCATCATAGCACACTGCAACCTCAACCTCGGCTTAAGCAGTCCTTCCAACTCAGTCTCCCAGCTAGGACTGCAGGTGTGCACCACCACACCGAGCTAATTTTTTCAGACAGGGTCTTACTTTGTCACTGAGGCTATAGTGCCATGGCATGATCTCGGCTCACTGCAGCCTCAACCTCTGGGGTTCAAGCAATCCTTCTGTCTCAGCACTCCCCCCAAGTAGCTGGAACTCCAGGCACGTACGCCACTCTTGGCTTATTTTTATATTTTTTACAGAGACGGGGTTTTGCCACGTTGCCTGGGCTGGTCTCAAACTCCTGAGCTCAAGCGATCCACCACCCTCAGCCTCCGAAAGTGCTGGGATTACAGGTGTAAGCCACCATGCCTGGCCTAAATTTTTAAATTTTTATAGAGACGAGGTCTCTCTGTTGCCCAGGCTGGTCTCAAACTCCTGGGCTCAGGTGATCCTCCAGGTTCTGGTGATCTTCCCACCTCAGCCTCCCAAAGTGCTGGGATTGTAAGCATGAGCCATGGGGCCTGGCCCCACTTTAATCCTCTTACAATGATTCGCAATCTCGCCAGTTCATAGCAATCACCCAGATGAGCTTTTAAGGAATTCCTACACTCAGCCCTCACACTCTAAGATTCTGATATAATACAAAAGTAACTGTCTGCAGACTTGTAATATTCTCTGAGTAATTTTTTAAATTTAGAAGAAATTATTTTTTGGTAAGTATAATCACCAGCTTCCTAGAGCAGGCTAAATAAATTCAAGGTGAAGCAACATCTCAGAGAAAGAAAATGTGAGTTAATAAATCAGAGTCCAAATTTTGAATGCAACCACTTCACGCTCATAGTCTGTCAACCTCATTGAATAAATGTCATTCTCTCCAAACGTGACCACCCACCACCTGGGAGTCAATCTAAATCATGTGAGATGGCAGCAGTGTAAACAGAACAGTCACAGAAACAGGCTAGGTTCACTCCTACCAGTTACCCTTAAATCCTGCTTAGGGACAGTGACTAGAGTTTAATGTTACTATTTAAGGCCAGACATGATGGCTCATGCCTATAATCCCAGCACTTTAGGAGGCCAAGGCGGACAGATCACATGAGGCCAACAGTTCGAGACCAGCCTGGCCAACATGGTGAAAGCCCACCTTTACTAAAAATACAAAAATTAGCCAGGCTTGGTGGCACACGCATATAACCCCAGCTACTTGGGAGGCTGAGGCATGAGAATCATTTGAATCCAGGAGGCAGAGTTTGCAGTGAGCTGAAATCACACCACTCACTCCAGCCTAGGTGACAGAGTGAGACTGTCTCAAAAAACAGAATAAAGTTAGAATTTAAAAACTAGACTTTTACCTACTACTTCAGTTAGCAACAGTTTATATCAAACATGGCACTAATAGTAACAATCAGAAAGCAAAGTTTTGGCGATAAGCTTGGTGGCTCACGCCTGTTATCTCAACACTTTAGGAAGCCAAAGCAAGAGGATCCCTTGAGCCCAGGAGTTTGAGACCAGCCTGGGCAACATATCAAGACCCCACATCTACAAAAAATTTAAAAATTAACTTGGTGTGGTGGAACACATCTGCAGTCCTGAGAGGCTGAGTTGGGAGGATTGCTTACGCCAAGGTTGAGGCTGCAGTATGCTACAATGGCACCACTGCTCTCCACCCTGGGCTACAGAGTGAGACTCCGTGTCAAAAAAAAAGATAGGCTGGGCGCAGTAGCTCATGCCTGTAATCCCAGCACTTTGGGAGGCCAAGGCGGGCAGATCACGAGGTCAGGAGTTCAAGACCAGACTGGCCAACATGGTGAAATCCCGTCTCTACCAAAAAACACAAAAATTAGCTGGGTATGGTGGTGCATGCCTGTAGTCCCAACTACTTGGGAGGCTGAGGCAGGAGAATTGCTTCAACCCAGGAGGTGGAGGTTGCAATGAGCCAAGATGGCACCACTGCACTCCAGCCTGGTGCCTGGCAAAAGAGCAAGACCCTGTCTCAAAAATAAATAAATAAATAAAGATAAGCCAGGCACAGTGGTTCAAGAGTTCAAGGATCTCTTAAGCCCACGAGTTCAAGGTTGCAGTGAATTATGTTTGCACCACTGCATGCCTGCCTGAGTGATGGAGCAAAAGCTTGTCTCTTTAAAAAAAAAAATTTTTCAAATAAATGGAAAATTCAGGGGATGCAAAACCCCAGCTAACTCAGCCACATTTTCTTGCTTTGCTTTCCTTAACTCCACTTCACAACACCTCAAACAAAAGAGATTTTACAAGGATAGGTATATAAAGAAAAGACATATCACCTCGTTATTCAAGACTGTTTCAGATGATCCTAGACCCTAACTGACCCCAACTGCTGCTTTCAAGATGCACCTCACAGTTTGCATAGATAAGGTAAAGCCAGATTCTACATGGCAAGGGATTAAGAAAGTAAATTGGCACTCAGCAAGAGGGCTGTCTTCATTTCCTCACTTATTACCACACTGCCAAGGAAACAGTTTCCTAATGCTTACACAACTGCTCTCTGATAGACAGTAAACTGCTCATTTCCAAACCACAGCTGACCACATCATGATTCATGATTTTAGTTGCTAAAATCAACTCCTTTCTCTCACCTTCCACTTACCTAAGGGTATGAAGACAGACATGTCAAGTGAGAGACTGGCTCTTATCTCTAGACCCAGGCAACAGGCAGCTAAAGGTTGAAGGTATGTATCATCAGGCCTGGGACCCAGAGATAAAATTCAGAGTACTATTTTTGAGATGTTTTGTGGACAACTTGCCAGGATATACGCGTGAAAAACTCAAGGGAAGAACAGGAGTGATGAGATGATCCACTTTAGATTTTGGAAAACAGAAAAAAAGTCAAGTTCCTGGGAGAAGGAACTGTGGGTGAAGTTTTAAATCTCAGAATGCTGGTTCCCAATCCTAGCTGTACACCAGAATCACTTGCACAGACTTTTAAAATTATGAATCCCCAGGACCCATAGACCCAATCTAGGCTTAAAGAATCAGAAAGAAAGGTCAGGCACAGTGGCTCATGCCTGTAAGCGCAGCACTTTGGGAGGCTAAGGTGGGAGGATCTCTTGAAGCCAGGAGTTCAAGACCAGCCTGGACAACATATTGAGACCCTCATCTCTATAAAACAAACAAAACAAAATCAGAAAGAATTCCTAGGAAGGGGCCCACCCCTAATTTTTTTTTTTTAAGTTTCTCATGAGGTCAGGAGGCCACCAGCCTGGTTAAGATGGTGAAACCCCATCTCTACTGAAAATACAAAAATTAGTCAGGTGTGGTGGCAGGCACCTGTAATCTCAGCTATTCAGGAGGCTGAGGCAGGAGAATTGCTTGAATCCAGGAAGCAGAGGTTGCAGTGAGCCAAAATCACGATGCTACACTCCAGCTTGGGTGACAAGAGTAAGATTCCATCTCAAGGGAAAAAAAAAAAAAAAAATTCCTGAGGAGATTCTGATGCACAGCCACAGCTGAAAACTGCTGTCGAGATACATTCCAAAATGAACAGGACCACTAAACTCAGGGTCCAGAGTCAACAAATAAGTGACTTAAAAACTTATACTCGGCTGGTCCGAGTGCAGTGGTGTTTACAACTAATTGATCACAACCAGTTAGATTTCTTTGTTCCACTCCCACTGCTTCACTTGACTAGCCTTTAAAAAAAAAAACAAACCAAAAAAAAACTTAAGGCTGGGTGCAGTGGCTCACACCTGTAATCCCAGCACTTTGAGAGGCTGAGGCAGGCGGATCATAATGTCAGGAGATTGAGACCATCCTGGCCAACACAGTGAAACCCTGTCTCTTAAAATAAAATAAAAACTTAACTCAGCTTCTTAGTTGTCCCACATTTCCCTGATGGAAAGGTTTCCACCAAGTAGCAGTAGGTATATCTCAGCCTCTCCCCATTACCAAATTAAGGTCTGTCAAGTTAAATTACTTGGCATCCTCATTTCTAGCTCTAGTTCTAACAGGTGGCTCAGCCTAGAGGTCAGAATACCAGTCAGGAAGTTTCTGCTGCTGATTCATGCTGTAATCACAAGCAAGTTGCTTACCATCATCCAGAGTAGTTGACAAGCACCTCCAGAGGGGCAACATATGGCCTTACTACAGAATCAACTGACAACAAATTGAATCCAGCTGAAATTAGTAATTCTGAATGAAAGGAAGAGAGAGGTGGTATCAGGAATGATGCACGTGCCAGTAAGTTATCTGCTTGCTAAGTGAGATTATGCAAAGCTTATTGAAAAATACTGCCTAGGACTTCATAAACATTTACTTGGACAAATCACTCTTAACTCTCCTAAGCCTCGTTTTTCTTGTCTGTAAAATAGGACTAATACTCTATCATACTTCCTCATAGAATCATGAGGATTAAGAAAGAAAACTGTAAACTGCCTACCATCGTGGCTGACATATAGTCCTATGATTTGAAAGCCTATCATTAATAAACTCAAATCATTCCTGTGAAGAGCACCCACTAGACTTCCAACAAAACCATATAAACCAAGATTCCAGCCAACGGGCCCTGAAATTCTTTTAATTTCTTGAAGCGGTTTTACTGAAGGCTTCAAATCACTTCAATTTTCAAAGCCATTAAAATCTCCAGGTCCATTTACAGGTCAGAGGCATTCTTCAAAGCAGATTATCACTAGTAACCTGGTTTCTGGTACCGGAATAACAGGAAGAATGCCAGGGAAGTGCTTCACACCGCCAACCTCAAAATAACTGCTTCATAATTCCTGACCTTCGTTAACCTCCCTGACAGTTCTATCTACCCAGGGAGATGGGACAAAAGCCTGGTTTCTGGCCAGGGTCCATTGTCTGCCCATAAACAGCCTACCTTCTGTCTTGCCTTTTTTTACTTTGCTACTTCTAAATGACTTTCCTCATTTCCTAACCCACCTTCTCTCCTCTGAACTATATTCACAGGATATTCACTGCTGAATGTTCTTAGAAATGCCTACTAACGCTACTGGAATGAAGCTGTAGGAATATAACCAAGAAAAGGAATGTCATATAAATGTTTAGGGCAATTAGCTCAGGCAAAGAAACTGTGGTATGCCACTCCAGCCAGAAAGATCAAGAAAATCCTAGTAGTCAAATGTACCTATTTCCTGTGTACAAATGAAGGGCAAATTAAAACCAGCCACTGAACAAAATCTGGAGGAAATTAATCATGTAGCTAGGAAGCAAATGACCATTTATGACAGTTTACAGAATATAAATCAAACGGCTTTTTTCCACGAGGTAGTAAAGGCGGAGGAAAAAAAAGGGACTTAAGTATTTGAATGCTGAAAACTCTTGCTCTTTTCACCTTGACAAAAGATAAACTATCTTTTTACCTTAACCTTCTTGCTTTCCCTTCAACTCAGTACTCTGTAATTCAAGGTCCTTTCAAAGATTTCCAACAGAATCAAGTACATGAAGTGTTCAGTTCATGAAATACTGCAGAAATCTTGATGGGTTTATGCAGAACTTGAGACTACCCTTTTGTTAGAGCAACCATCTCATCATGAAGTCACCGCATCCGAGTTCCTGAGTACGGTTGTAATAGCCCCGGTCTGAGCTGTTATGTTGTTAAGGCAGCTTAGGTTCAACTTTAAAAATCAGCCAATATCCAGAGTTTCCTAATCTTTTAATCCCCACATATTCTGCCTTTTAATTTGTTCCTAAATGCAAGCAGTGGATTACGGTTAGAGAAGTATGGATTTGGCTACAAAGCCCATCCTTCCTTACTAAGGGAATACGCACAGCTAAAGCCAGAAAAGCAGACACTGGCAGTGGCCAACATGGTCAAGCTTTCTAACACACATATATTAAACAAAAAACAAACACTGCCTGAGGGCACACGTGTGAATTCATAAAATCTAACAAAGACCCTTTACGTGAGTTTTTATAGAAGCTTTCTTCTTGTTTGGAGACAGGGTCTCACTCTGCCACCCAGGCTAGAGTGCAATGGAGTGATCATGGCTCACTGCAGGCTTGAACTTCTGGGTTCAAGTGCTCTTCCTCCGCCCTCCTGCCTCAGCCTCTACACAGCTGGGACTACAGGTGTGTGCCACCATGCCTGGCTCATTTATTTTTTTGCAGGACAAGGACTCAAACTCCTGGGCTCAAGCAATCCGCCTACCTCAGCCTCCCAAAGTGCTGGGATTACAGCCACCCAGCCCATTTGAAATGTCAACAATGATAAATATTTGCTTTGGTCAAACTACTATAGAATTCTATATCATCTTGGGTAATCAGAGTTAATTCCAATAATCAACATATTCAAAGTGAAGGACATAGCAGTAAAATTCCTTAAATACCTGTTTGTTGTTTTATTTTGTTCGAGTTATCACAAGTTTTCACCTACTGCTAACTAGGAAATAAACTTAAGGCATTTATTGCAACTAATGAATGTATGACAGTGGCTTAAAGAGGAGCCGCAGAAACATTACTTGACAATTCAGACAGCTGGAGAACCAAATCCTTAACATACATCTGGGAACAGAGTGCAAAAATAAACTTATCAATTGTTTTGAGTAACAGACCACTCTAAACCAGTTCTAACACTGACCAAAAGGACTGGCTTCCTTCTACCTTTTGAGGGATCTATGGCAAAGCTTCACATGTGCATAACCGCAAAATCAGTCCCCATACACACCGTTTCCTGATATGGCCCAAAAATCCATACTTCTACTGGTCTCACACCAGGTAAACAAGTTTGCTATATTCGGCAAGTGAACTCCAAACGAGTTAGTAAGCCTTACAATTTTTTGTTCGATTTTTTTTATTTAAGTTAGCCTTACAGTTTTGTTTAGAGATGGGGTCTCTCTGCCGCCCAGGCTGGACGGAATGCAGTGTCCTGATACAACTCACTGCAGCCGGAACTTCCTTGAGTTTATGTGATCCTCCCACCTCACCTTTCTGAGTATATAGGATTACAGGCGTGTGCCACCACACCCAGCTAATTTTTTTTTTTTTTCCTATTGAGACAGGGTCTTACAATCTTGCCCAAACTGGTGTGGAATTCCTGGGCTCAAGTGAAACTCCCCACCTCAGCCTCCCAAAGTGCTGGGATTACAGGCATGAGCCACCACACCCGGTCTCACTCTTACAGATTTTTAATCTGTTTTAACTGTTTTAAACTGGACCTCCACATTTAGGAACTCCAAATATTTCCCTCTCTGCCACAACATATCCACTGTCGCTGACAACACCTTCCTATTACTGCTAATGTGATTGAAATACAAAAGAGAGCAGAGATTAGTACAAACTTCGAAATAAACAACATTGGACTCCAATCTCTGCCAACTCCTAACATCCTACCTGTTCAGCTTATTCCTTCCTTAAATATGAACAATTTCACCCTGCTAGACAGGTCAGTGACCGGCACAGTGATAACAGAGGTAAAAACTTCAGGCCCGGCGCAGTGGCTCACGCCTGTAATCCCAGCACTTTGGGAGACTGAGGCGGGTGGATCACGAGGTCAGGAGTTCAGGACAAGCCTGGCCAAGACTGTGAAACTCCATCTCTACTAAAAATACAAAAATTAGCCAGGCGCGGTGGCAGACGCCTGTAACCCCAGCTACTCAGGAGGCTGAGGCAGGAGAATTGCTTGAACCCGGGAGGGGGAGGTTACAGTGAGCAGAGATCACGCCACTGCACTCCAGCCTGTGTGACAGAGTGAGACTCTTGTCTCAAAAAAAAAAAACTTCACCTAGTACTTGGCACATGGTAAGCCCTCAATTCAAGATAGCTATCATCATTATGGTCATAATTTAATATTGAGAGACTTGATTACAGAAATAAAACCATCCCTGTTAAAGGACAATAATAGTCCAACACACAAAAACAGACATGTGTAGACGTCAGATTCCCTAAGACCTTAGTTTATTTGTTTTTAAAGTTTATTTAATTCTATTACCTCCACCTCCCTTTACAGGTAACTAAACCCGGGGCACTCACTCAAGGTCTGGCAAACTAGGACCCAAAAAGACTGAACTGATAGTCTGCTCTTAACTCCACACTGAATAGCCCATTCAATGACTTCCTTTTCAACAGAGGAATGGATCTGGGGCCAGATTATTAAATAAGAGATCTAAGTTTGAAAGGCCCTCGGGCCCCACCTACCCGTCTAAACTTGAACACTATCCAATGTTAATTCAACTTTTTTTTTTTTAAGATGGGGTTTTGCCATGATGGCCAGGCTGGTCTTGAACTCCTGACCTCAGGTGATCCACTCACCTCGGCCTCCCAAAGTGCTAGGATTACAGGTGTGAGCCACCACGCCAGGCCTAATTCAACTTTAAAGGGTAGAAGAACGTAGTGGTTTTAGAAGCGTGGACTGATGAGTCAGACAAATCAGGTCTTAATGCCTGCTGTGAGGCACATACTAGCTGGGTGACCTTACCCTTTCTCAATCTTGCTTTCCTCATGTGTAAAATGGGGATTCGAGCAGTTTTGAGTATTAACGTAAACGACCCAAGTAAACCATGCAGTACAGCGCTGATTAACATAACTAACGAGAGCCATGGAAAAGGGCAGGTAGGAGCTATAATAGAAAGCGGAGCCTGTCCCGGGGTAACCCAGCAGACAAGAGGGCAAGGACTCTCCCCAGCCTCAGGGACAGTCGCCCCCGGCCACTGCCGCAGGCCCGCCCTTACCGCTCTTCGGTTTAGACTCGCCCGCTGGCCCCGCCGACGCGGAGCGGGGCGGCTGTTGCCCTTTGCTGCTGCCCGAAGAGGCGGAGGAGCTGTTGGAGCCGCTGTTCTTGTCCATGTCGGAGGCGGTGGCGGCGGCGTTGGGGGAGCTCAGCGGCATCAACGGGGGCCTCGGCGGCGACGGCGGTCGGAGCGGAGCGGGCGCGGCGGGGACCCAGGCTCATGGCGTTCAGGGCCGGCGGGGGTCGGCGGCGGCAGCGGTTCTCGGTCTTCATGGCGACATTTTTCCCTGTTTCCTTCCTTGGCTTCTCAAATTAGAAAGAGAAGCGGCGGACGGGGCTGTCAAGCCCGGCGGCAGCGGTGATCGAGGAGGAGGAGGAGGAGGAGGCCGGGGCTCGGGAGTCCGGGCCGGGCCTGGCGGGGCGGAGGCTGCGGGGGAAGGGGAGGTAAGGGAGGGTGCGCGAGCCCCGCCGGCCGGCCGGACACGCTCTCCCGCCGCGGGGCAGGGGAGAGGGCTGGCTGTCTTGGTGTCGGGGACAAATGTCTCCGACACAGCGACGAACACTCGCCCCTGGGCCGAGGCTGAGTTGCTCCGGCAATGGCGACGAGTCGCCAAACAGCATCTCGAGGAACCCGGATGGACTATATATATATAGCGGCGAGGGGGGTGACGTATTCTGGGAAATGTAGTTTTTCCATACATCCGGGGCTCGTGGGTTTTTTTTTCCTCTTTTAATTTCCTCGCCGACCCCCGCTCCAACACCACTGAGGGTGTTCAGGATAATACGAGTTGTAGTTCTCTCCAGGTCCAGGTTTTTTGACTTAGTACACTAAAAATACAGTAACAATAATAATATACACTAACAATAATGTAGCCAAAATCGTGCCATTGTACTCCAGCCTGGGCAACAAGAGCGAAACTCTGTATCAGAAAAAAAAATAGGAGGAACATGAAACGAAAAGCAGATTAGTCATTTCAAAGTTACTTTTCTTGTAAAGTTTAAGCAGAATGGACTTCCTTATGTGGGCTAAAACTGACCTGTTTGGTAATTTGGTGATTTCTCAGAAGGTCAGATAAACAACTTAGTTTAGGCGTGGTTGGGTAGAACTTGACCTTGAGTAACTCTGTTTTGGTTTGGTCTATTGTGCTGAAGCTCAGTGCAAACCAGTGGCCTCCTATAAATTATATTTAATAGCTGTTAACATGGACTATCACATTTAATTCTCACAATAACTAAATTTTAGGCTGAGTGTACCTGTAGTTCCACCTCAGGAGGCTGAGGAGGGATGATCACTTGAGCCCAGGAGTATGAGTCCAGCCTGGGTAATATAGCAAGACTCCATCCCTAAATAAAATAAATTTAAAGATGAGAAAATGGACTCCAAAAGTTCAGCTAATTTTCCCATTATCACATAGCTAACAAGTGATATTCTTACCTATGAGATAAGCAGTTCCCTGTTTTACAAACACAGTGAGATTTAGAAAATCACATATATAGGGCCGGGCACGGTGACTCATGCCTGTAATCCCAGCACTTTGGGAGACCAAGGTGGGCAGATCACAAGGTCAGGAGTTCAAGACCAGCCTGGCCAATA